>JBBPBX010010941.1:19183-31416 GCA_038048925.1 Garcialebias charrua | reverse complement strand
AAACACCTTGTATCTGTGACTTTCCTTCCCTCCATTGATTACGGTGACATTCTCTACATGAATGCTCCTACAAGCACCCTGCAGATGTTGGATGTTGTCTATCATGGTGCACTAAGATTCATAACTGGTTGTGATTATCGTACCCACCACTGCACCCTGTATTCACTGGTTAACTGGACATCATTAACTTCACACAGACTCTTCCACTGGTACATTTTCATCTTTAAATCACTTCTTGGTCTGCTGCCCTCATACATCTCCTCCTACATGTCTTTGCGTGAGTGCAGCTACAGCGTGCGCTCTCAGGACATGATTACCTGCAGTGTTCCGTCAGTGAGGACTGAACTTGGAAAAAGGGCCTTCTCCTACTCCGCTCCTGCTTCCTGGAATATCTTACAAAAAGATCTGAAGCTCTCGGCCCTGACCTCTCTAAATGGTTTTAAGAATCTGTTGGAATCCTGGCAAAAACCAATGCAGACATGTTCCTGTTTTTGATTTTCTACATCTACTTTATAATCTGTCTGTTTTGCTACTTTGACATATTTGTTTTAACTTGATAAAAAGAAAAAAAATCTGTATTTCTCTCTTATGATTGTCTATTGTTGATTGTTCAAGGAAATTCTACCATTGCTGTTGTCATCATTCTTTGTAGCCAAGGTCTCTCTTGTAAATGAGTCCTCGAGGCTCAATGGGATTAACCTGCCTAAATAAAGGTTGAATGAATGAACGCTGCTCTTGATAGCCCTGTGTTTAGAAAGTTAAATATTTGAAATGTGAATAAAAATTGTACTCCTTGAGCTCCACAGGAGCTCTGTTTATACAAAGGGTTGCAAAAGTTTTCATCCCTCCTGGTGATGTTTGTCTTTTATCGTCTTTATCTTCTTCTTCGTCTTCTTTCGGCTGCTCCCTTCCTGAGGGGTCGCCACAGCGTCTAACTTGCCAATTGTTTTTATGTCGGATGCCCTTCCTGACAGAAGCACAGACCACCGAGCTACCACAGCCCTAGCTCTGTGTGGAGCAGAGAGCTCTAGGGCGCCCAGGGGAGCAGACAGTGGAGTTAAGGGCCTTGCTCAAGGGCCCAGAGTGGGGCAAATGACAGTGGAAGTAAGTGCGGTTGCTTCACCTTTCCCACCCACGTTTTGATGTTGTCATTCTGGGGAGTCGAACCACCGACCTTCCGATCAGAGGCTCTCCTTCTCTTCATCCATCCATCCAGTCATTATCTTTAAAATAAGGCCAACGCATTAGAATTTCTTACACAGATATGTGGAAGCTTCTCCTTGAATCGCCACCTCATAGTGATGGAGGAGATTGTGCACCTGAATGACAGGGGCTGTGCTGTCAGGACGGTCTCCCAAGGCAGATTGGTCCTAGCTGGCAGACCAGACAAAGAGCGATTCCCAAGACTCTTATAGACAAAAAAACAGCAAGGAGCTCAGTGTCTCTTGCCCGTACATGAGTTACCAGTTTGTCGGCAAGCTCCTGGTGACCAAGGCTCTCATGGGGTCCAGTCGGTCTCAGCCCAAACGAGCAACATGGGTTGTTTGCTTCCTGTGGGCCCATCACCTGAAAAAGGGGCCAAACGAGTTGGGTGCATGATGCCATGGGCAATGGACCCTTGTGTAAAGGATTATGAGGAGGTCAATATTAATACTGACCTCTTTACCTTAATTAATTTACTTATTCAGATTGAATAGTAATTTCACGGATTCTTTTCTTTTTCAGTTTACCCAATATTTCTGTGATCTTTATGATGGATAAATAAACAGAGCTATAGAGTGACAATGGACACGTTAACTTAGCTTGATATGTCAAAGAGACACTATCATTTATTTAAAATGAATCAACTAAATTAACACCATTACACTTGATTGACAGGATTTCACTTTCTTGTAATTTAAAACGTCAGCACACTTAAATTCAACACAACAGACTTCAATATTGGATGTTAAACATATTTAGTCTGTGGGCTCTTTAACTTAAAATAGTTTCCAGCTTAGAATTGAGGGAGAGGAGATAGGAGGAAAGATTTAAGAAGAATTGGGAGGTTAAGAGAGGAAGTTTATCTTGCATTTATGAAACCAGATGACACTCTTCCATACGCGTCCAGCTAAGATATCATCACACCTCCAGTAAGCAAACAGCTGCTCCTTTACCTTAAGACGTCCGCCTTGGTTCTGGTAAAGAGCTGTGATCAGCCTTGAACTGACGAGTCGTCGGTCCCGCAAGTCCAAGCTGGACTCCACACGTGTTTACCTTGTCGGTGTCGGTGATACTTGCTTTCATCGGCAGAAGCCGTGGCAGTCGTGGTTTCTTTGGCTCAAGATAACTTATTCCAGGAAGGAACAAACAAAGTTTTTGAGCTTACGCTCGTTCGAAGTGGACCCATAACAGCATGTTATCAGTCCCAGCTGGATGACGAGTCCTTAGCGCGTGACTGGTAGTCATTCAGCCCTTTGGGGAACCTCATCAGGGCATTGAGGTCCTCAGCAAACTCTGAAGCGTTTCCGCAAAAGTTAGAACTTAAAAGAGAATTAGAGAGGAGAGAAACTTGTCTCTTTTTCATTGGTCCACTTGTTATCACTATTCAAGGTGAAATTCAGCGCAGAGAAGGAAATTGTTTAGGAAAAGTATCTGAGTGAGAGACTTTCAGACGCTAGATGAGAGTTTTAGCTTAAACTCGACAAAAACAATTTCAGTGTAAGTCAGTTTGACATTTTAGCTGAACTTTGACACCTTTTCACTTGCAGAAATGACACATTGATGTTTCACATTTAAAGAATAACAGCATATAACATATATCATGAAAATGACAAAAGTTATCCTTTTGATTACATTAGAATAAAATCGAAGATAGAAATAGTCTCTTTTGGTGACTATATTCTCAGATTACAACTAATGGAATGATTTTGTGGTAAATGTCTTGCTTTACTGAGAGGTCAGTAAAGGTCATCTCTGGAACAGTTCAAAAGTACACAGGTGTCTTAAAGTGGACATGGTCATGCCCACTACACTTGGCAATTGGACCCTGGCTTACCAAAGCTGATTCTTGAGACATGGAACACCTCTCTGGCAGGGAAGGAGCTTGAGCTTGTGCGTGAAGTTGAGAGGTACCGACTAGTTGGGCTCACCTTGACGCACAGCATGGGCTCCAGAACCAACCTCCTTGAGAGGGGCTGGACCTTATTCTACTGTGACCAGAAGGTGGAGCTCTTGCTCCTTTAAGTTAAAATACACCAGAACACAGACTTGAGCAAATTTACAATATTTATTTAAACAATTTCCTAAAAACAATTATTTTACAACTGAGGTCTCATGTCCATCACTCAGTCCCTGTAAAAGAGTTCTTTCCTAAAAACAAGAATTCAAGTCCACCACTCGGTCCTTGTAAAATAGGAAGACTCAGGAATAATGGCAGACACTTTAGACCATAATCAGTCGTCGTCCAGTCCCAATGCTCGTTTCAACGGAGTCAGAGAATGCTCTGCCCACACAACCTGCCCATCCAGTACAGGTTTTGTTGAAAGCGCCCGATCACACTGGAAATACAGGACAAGACCAAACAAGACAGCAGAGCGTCCACAGCGCTGCAGCTCCAAGCAGTAAAATCAGGTGCCTGAAACAGAAAACCCATTATTGTGGATTCAGAAAAATTAATTAAACTCTAAATTGCGGGTACTTACCCAGAGGTTGAGACACAGCCAAACCTGGGAGGAAGGAGGTCAGCAGACGAGGGCTTAGCCGCACGCCACAACAATCCCCAACCACAGCTGGCAACGCCAGCAGAGCGCTGCAGAAACGGACAGGTGTAAAACCCACAAACCCAACCATGATCCTAATCACTAATTTGAAAAACTGGCACTCACAATCTCAGACGAGCAGATCAAGAGCACCAGCAGAATAAAGCAGCCCACTGGAGCAGCAGTGAGGGAAACAAAGACGCACCCCCTAGCAGCCTACCCAGCTATAAAGGCGTCTGCCCCGCCCATCAATCAACAGTGCTCATCTAGCTGCACCTGACGCACATCTAGCTGCACCTGACGCACATCTAGCTGCACCTGACGCATCTAGCTGCACCTGACGCATCTAGCTGCACCTGACGCATCTAGCTGCACCTGACGCACATCTAGCTGCACCTGGTGTGCAGAGTGGAAGGGAGGGGGAAGTGGAACACCATCTCACCACACTACTCTGGAGTGGCCCATGGAGAGGCGCTGAGCTGATGTGGGTCTAATAATAGCCACTCATCTGCCTGTGCAATATTTTCTCTGGTAGATGAGAGGGTATAGCTCCTCTGTGCCTTTGGGTGGGGCCGGGGGACAGGCTCTGACTGTTGTTTGTACCTATCCGCCAAATGGCCGTTCAGAGTATCTGGCCTTCTTGGAGTCCTAAGCAGAGGTGTTGTAAGGTGCTCCAGCTGGGGACTCCTTTATTCTGCTGTGGGACTTCAATGCCCGCATGGGTAATGACAGTGTGACCTGGAGGGGTGTGCCTGGGAGAAACGGCTTCTCGGGTCTGAACCCAAGCAGTGATCTTTTGTTGGACTTCTGCGCTAGTCATGGTTTGCCCATCACAAACACCATGCTCAAACATAAGGGTGAATCAACTGGGATGATAATAAGCGCTTCTAAATCTGAGGCCATGGTCTTGAGTCAGAAAAGGGTGGATTGTTGTCAGGTTGAGGGTTCTGCCTCAAGTGGAGCAGTTCAAGTATCTCGGGGTTTTGTTCACAAGTGAGGGAAGAATGGAGCGTGAGATTGACAGACGGATTGATGCAGCGTGACAGCGTCTACATTGCGGACTCTGTACCGGTCCGTTGTGGTGAAGAGGGAGCTGAGCTACAAGGCGAAACTCTCTGTTTACTGGTCAATCTATGTTCTTACCTTCATCTATTGCCACAAACTTTGGGTAGTGACCTAAAATGGGATTGCAGATAGAGACAGTTGAGTTTCCTCTGCAGGGTATACTGGACTCTCCCTTAAAAACAGAGTGATAAGTTCAGTTATCTGGGAGAGACTCAGAGTGAAACTGCTGCTCCTCCACATCGAGAGGATCCAGTTGAGGTGGTTTGAGCATCGGGGATGATCCCTGGGCACCTCCCCATGGTGCATTCAGTTATATCCGATTGGAAAGAGACCCTGGGGGTGGGAGAACCCAGGACATGCTAGAGACTATGTCTCTTGCTTGGCCTGGGAACGCCTTGGAATCCTCCCAGAAGAGCTGGAAGAGGTGGCTGTGGAGAGGTCTGGACCTCCATGGTCAGCCGTTGCCCCTTTGACCCACTTTGAAACAAGTGGAAGATAATGGATGGATGGAACATGTGAAAGATGGTGCTGCAGCCAGATAGGACTGAAACCTTTGGCCCATCACGACACCATGACTGATCTACCATCTTGTTTAAAACAGTTAAGCTCAGTGAGGCAGCATCATGCTGTGGAGATGTTTTTTAGAAAGATGGGCCAGGAAACTGACGAGTTAAAAGAAAGATGAATGGAGCAAAAACAAAGAGAAATTCTGGAAAATAATTTGTTGGAGTCTTTCAGATCTTTGAGACTGGGGCTGAGGTCCATCTTCTAGCAGGACACTGACCCTAATCACACAGCTGTGCTTTAAGGAGAATGAGTTAAATGTTCGGGACTGGCCCAGTGAAACTCACACAAATCCAGCTGAGAGTCTTGATTTAAAGATTGCCCAACCGTAAGAACGAGTCAGTCCTGAAGATTGGACAAAAGGTCCAGTTATGGACCAAAATTATTATTATTATTATTTTAATAAATTAATTTAAATAAATAAATTTTAATAAATTTTAAAATAAAATTATTATTATTGTTTAATCTGATTGTTCGAAAAAAGGGGCAGATATAAGATTTATTCTTCTTTCTATCTTTCATTTTTTTATATTTTGTACATTACCATTTATGAGATTGTCTTTTATTGTTTCTTTTGTAAAAAAATGAACAAATTTAATAAACATAAAATCCCAGAGCAGTAACTCAAGATCCTGTTGCTAAAGGCGTCTTTGCACAGTACTGCAGTTTAGGGCAGAATAAGCATGCCTCACTCAACCTCCTATAAATAGCAAACAGCCATCAGGGCGTTAGGCTGATGGTTCTTGATCATGTGAGCAGCTAGTTTTGGCTGTCAGCAGCAAACTGGTTGATCCACTGTGAGAGGGTGCTATTTATAAGACTAAGCTGAATACAGCACCTCAGACTGAGGAAGTCTTTCGGATGAAAGACGTAACGTTTCCACCATTTTTTTTCTTTTCTTTTTTTAATGTCCAGAGGACCATCCTTAACTTTTTTAGATTTTTCTACCTGGATTATTGAGCATGCATCAGGGTATTTGCATGCCTTGTTTATCAGTTTTATGTCCTTTTAAATTACCTAAAAAGTTTTTTGCCACTTTTTACAACTAGCTTTGTATAAATTAGAATTGTTGCTTTTAATAAAAATTCAAACATTTTACGGTAACAATACAAAGATGACCAAGTGGAGGGAATCATTTTTGCAGGACTTTTGATCTATACCGCTTATTAGTGTTGTGTGGCAACACATGCATAAGGATATTTAAAAGACCGTGTCAAATATGTTTTGCTAAAGTAAAAAAAAGAGACACAAAGTAGTTTGAATTGTTTATTTTTCAACGCAGGATGAATTATGGGATATATTTAAGATTTTAACAGCAATCTGTTTTACATCGGCTATATTCAAAAGTACAAATATTTAAAGGAAAACCTAAATTTATGTAAAACCATAACAAATGATGCTCAGCGGTCAATCTTATTTTGACAACCACTGATGTTAAATCAATTAAACCCAGACCCATAAACACTTTTCAGTCAGAATGTTAACAGAAAGAAGCTCCAAAAAACAAAACATTTACTTATTTGTTCAACGGAGGCATTTGCTTATAAAACCTAAATGCTCATGTTTGACGAAAATTATAGAATTACCCAGAACACTGGTATAGCTTGTCATTCATGAAATTCTTACAAGACAAACTGAAGGCAACTGGACTTTTCCATAAATACATTTTTTTTAACCATTAGGTCAAGTTCGTGACTTGAGAACTGAAAAGCTCAGATGAAATTAGAAAAAAACTAGTTACCTTTGACCCAACTTGTTAGCGTTACTTCACCAAATGCAAACACTAAAGCACAAACGTCTTATTGCCAAAGTTCAAATGAACTGGATTCATGCAGACTTGAGCAGACAGACTTGGGGAAGAAAAATACAACAGTCAGAATGAGGTCAAATCCTTTTAATTAAAAAAACAAAACAAAAAAAACATCCTTTAATGAAGTCACATTTCCAAGAAATTTCACTTCCACACCAGTACACACACATTCACCCAGTCAGCGACGCGAGTTCACCTTTTAAGAGCAAAAACAAAGATTTGTCATTAAATAAACATCCTTGATTTAAACAGTCCAGTGTGGCGGAAATACCAAGTCTGCATCAAGAACACAACTAGACATTCTGCAGGTTTTAGCTCATTCAGCTTTAATTCTTTTCATATTTAATTTTGCTGCTCCAAGCAGACATTCAAGAAAACCAGTTAGCAAAGCTATAATCTTGTGTAAAATAGATGTCCAAACAAAGATTTACAATTTATTTCCCCACATATATATGAAAAAATAAATAATTACACCAGAATGACTTTTTTAAAAATTATAGTTGTAAATTATTAAAAATAACCAAAAGCCATCATTCGGAGCTTATGTGCTAAAACATGCAAAACTGCTAGTAGAGATGGAAAAAGATAATTGTGATTTCAGTAACGACAGCCATTCAATATTAAAGCCCTGACAAGCAAACTGTGGTGTGATCAGACCGAGGAGAAATGATACGAAACAAACGTTTCTATTTACAAACAAATCAAAGAGAAACAGCCATTCTTTCACAAGAAGCAATCACATCCCTGAGTACGGTGCTCGTTATTCCTATCAGACTGATTGCTGTGTGATCAGCAGTGTTTTTGGGTCGGCTCTCGGCTGATTAAAATGGGGCTTCACAGCATCCCTCCAGTTGTTTGTGACCCCAGCAGCGATTCCAGGCACAACAAAAGCCCATTTCTTTCTGTTTGGAGTTGTGGCAGGAGGATGAACAGGAACGATCAACAGTCTCCACTCCTTAAAGGAGGCAGCTGCAGCAGAAGTCATCAGTCATTTCTTCGAAAGAAAAAAAAATATCTTGTTTACAGCCATGAAGTTGATGATATTTGGCAAATAAGTTCAAATGGAGCTTTTTCTTCCTTTTTTTTCCTTCTTCCCATCTTCCTCCACATCTTTGTCTTTGCTCTTTTTGAGTTTCTTCTTCTTGCTTTTGTGCTTGTGGTGCCGGGACTCTCCTTTATCCTGGCTGCTGTGCTTCTTGTGCTTCTTGCCTTTTTTGTGCCTCTTGTGTTTTTTCTTCTTTTCAGCTGTGGCGGCTGAGCTGCTGAGGTTGCTTGCCGACGGACTAAGGGACGGCTGAACAACCGACTGACTCGGGCTGCCGCTCTTCCCTCTCTCCAGCTCTGAACCTTCGCCTTCGCTGTAGTCCGGCACAAAAGCCGCCTCGTCCGTCTCCCGTGTCAAGTCGGAGCACAAGCGCTGCTTCCTGGGCTCAAGGTTACGACTCTCCTCTCGTCCACCTCTTTTATCGTCGTCCTTCCCTAAAGTGCGTCTTTCCTCTTCCCTCACAACTTTTGATTTGGGTGGTTTGTCTAAATCTGTATGTGAAGTCCTGCTACCCTTACCCTCCTCCTTCACAGCTTTCCCTTTCTTTTCCTCTCTGGATGATCCTTTCTTCTCCTCCCTTGAAGCATCCCTAACTTCACTCTTGACAGATTTAGGGACTTCGAGCTGCCCCTCTCTTCCTCGGCTCTTTTGCAACACTGGTTCAGCGAGATCATCCTCCAAGCCTTCCTCGTCATCTTCTCTCTCCCACTTGGAGCGTGGGGGCGGCTGGATGAGGGGCTCTTCTCTGGCCGGGCTGGCACTCGGGCTGCGATTACCGCTGCTCACAGGGCTGGACTGAGGCTGCTCTGGAGGGTTGGACGATAAACTCTTCTGGTCTTTTTCGGAGTCTTGCCTTTTCTCTTTAGTCGACCTGTTGTTGAGGAGAAATACATTATTTGACAGCAGAATAAAACTACTTTAAATCTTACTAGGCCTGTCACAATAACACATTTTGCTGGGCAATTGTCTCAGAAATTATTGTGATAAACGATAATATTGTTTGAAATTTGACAATAATTAATAATTATTGTCAAATTTAAGAAGAAATGTTGGTTAATTTGTTTTGGGTGTAGTACCTTTTTTGACCACTGGATGGCAGTATAATACTGATTGAATCAAAGGATGGATAGTGAGGGAGCGAGTAGCGTTTTTCTTTAAGAAAAATGGGAGGGAGGTCCATTGACATGACATGGGCTATCTCTCCTTTTTTTGGTTCTCAAAAAGGCGGACGCTCTGTGTGGTTTGAGCTCTTTAGCATAGCATTTTTCACACAAAGCTTTTAATAAAATAAACAATAATAATAAAAATCAATAAACAAGTTCTCAGCTTATTTTTGCAGAGAATACAACTTTTTACACAAAGGCACGGGTTTCAACCGTGAATTTTGGAGTTTCGACAAGATGGAGGTTTATTCCCGAGGTCGGCCTGTTAGCTTAGCTCATAGCTTAGCTTCTCAGCTTAGCTGCTTTTAACGATCCAAAAACACAATTTTTGACGGTTAAAACAAATTTTAAAAAGAACAAGTGAGGGGTCAGTGAAGAGCACCGGAGTTAAGCATTTTGTCATCCAGTGTAGGGTGGGCGATATGGCTCAAGAATTATATTGTGATATTTCAGAGCATTATCACGATAACGATACATTTCGTGATATAACCAAAAAGAAAAGAAAAGAAAAAAAAAACATTTATTTATTTAACAAAATTAACTTAACATGCTGCTTTGCAGTATTATATAAAATTTAAAAAAACAACAAGGGGTAATTTTACTGAAATTACTTTATTTAGTAAAGTATTCAGTCTCCAAGTGTAAAAATAAAAATGATCTGTTATTTAGATTGAAAAAGTCTGCACAAAATATAGATCAACAAAATCCACCACAAAAACTAAAGTGCAGGTGTAGTTTCCTAAAACAACTAAATATAAAATGAATCTTAAAATCTGTTGAGCATAAATGTAACTGCCTCTGGAACGACTGTGTGAGACAGCTGAGCCGCGCGTTTGTACAGTTAGTTTTAGAGTGAGAGAGGCGCAGCCCGCACACGCTGAGCAGCGCGAGGCGGGGGGAGGGGAGTCAATGGATCTGTCTGTACCTGTGCAGTTTAAAGCTAGATTTATACTTGACGTATCGCGCAGTGCGCCAGGGTGCGCGCGCCAAAAGTGACGCAATATCACCGTCCCCGCCCCTGCGCGTAGACCCCGTGCGTCTGTTTGGCGCGTCGCGCACCTCCAAATTTTTCAAACTCTGCAAGGCTAGTGCGCATGCCGTGGGCGCTACTGAATTGATTGACAGGTCGGGTGGGGACCTCACCCGACAGCCTTCATGCTCTCACGCCAGAGCCTGCAGCTGTCTGCGCCGCTGTGGTCGTGGAGACGGCCTCGCGACGCATGGAGGAATGTTTTGTATGTGACAAAAATGTATTAAATTCCCCTTCTTCATCCCTGATCTGGACTTTTCTTGTGTTTTTTTGCCAAAAGTCAAGTGATCGCTTCCTCCTCCGCTGACTCCATGCATTAAAACAGCAAGACACAATAACTGTTGTTCTATTATGATTTGCTCCTCTAATAAAGACAACAGTTCAGCACGCGAGCGGAAAGCCATTTGTTTTTGTTGTGCGACTTCAAACAGTTCTTCTACGGTAGATTTCTTCTTCTACACCCTTTCTTGCAACATATGCACAGGTTTTAGAGGGTACTGCCACCTGCTGGTCCGTAAAAGAACAGCACTTTGCCATGCGCCGCTGTGCGTCAACTAAAAACACAGCGGCGACACTGTAAACGCATGAAGCCGCATGGCTCAGTGCGCGCGTAGCGCGCGCGCGCTCCAGCCAGCGGACCAAAGCGCGAGTATAACGAGGCCTTAAGCAGGGGGGAGAGAAGCTGAGACGCGTTGTTTGTTTTTAGTATTTTGGCTAGCGTTACAACAGTACCGACAGGTAGAGGGAGGTGCGCAGCTCGGTTTGGTCTTTTGAAGCGCTCGGATGTTAAGGGGGCGGGGCGGCCAAACGTTTTACGTCATGAAATTAGCATATCATGATATAACTTTTTTGCCCAGGCAAGTTTTCTTTACAGGTAATACCGGGAACGATAATGGCCCAGCCCTAATCCAGTGTCTTCAGAAAGAGAGACACGAAGAACCGATAAAGCCAATAAAAAAAAAAAATTAGGTTGATAATTTTCATTTATCATGCGATTAATTAATTTATTGTTTACTGCGACAGGCCTAATTATAAGTCCATTTTACTTGTAAGTCAAAAGTTATTCATTCGACAACAGTAATTGCATGTCTCAGTGTATTTACTGTTGGGAATCATTGGTTGACAAAATATTCAGTTCAAAACCAACCCTCCCATTTATCCAAGAACTCTGGATTCATATCCTAAACAAAATTACCATAAATGCCGGTGTATAAGCCACCGCTTTTTTCTCTAGACTACACGGCTTATACACTGGCGCGGCTAAATTTTATAAAAAAAAATACTTTTAATGATTTATATTTTATTTTGACAGGCTTCCTGCCGTCTCTCGACAACTTCCTGCCGCTGAGTAGCATTTTTTCTTTGACAGAGCTGGATGGTCGCATATGAGCTCATATAGGTGCCCAGCACCCACCCCTCTTGGGGTACCAAACCTCTTGCTCGGGTTTCAAATTTCCTATCACAACTCCACCCACTCTGTCATGATGTGACCAGAAGTCTAACCGAAATGACCAATGAGGTCGGACCCACCCTCCAAGTTAGATGTGCATTAATTTCTTCAGATCAGTTACTGTATTTTGCACCTCATGCACAGACTGTTCATCTGTTCAGCGATTAATGGAAAACACAAGAGAATTTATGATGATGCAGCTTTCAAGTTAAAAACAACCGATCCGGCTGTCGAAGAAGGAAACTGCTGCTGAGAGCGAGACAGAGATGACGTTTTTCTGAGCCTCTTCATTTCATTTCTGACACAGAAGACAAGGACTTCAGTGCACACGAGGAAGAAGAACGTAGCGACGATGAGTTACTTTTG
>JBBPBX010010941.1:0-11019 GCA_038048925.1 Garcialebias charrua | reverse complement strand
CAGCCCTAGCAGCAGCCATTCCCTGCGTGCCACAGCCACTATTAAAATGCGTGCTCTGCAAATATGGCTAAACAAACAAACACGTCCTGCCCTCCCTCAGGCGTGCAGGGAGGATTCTGATCAGCTCAGAGTGTCTGACCACCTCAAAGGGAGGATGGGAAGCGGTCTGCAGAAACCAGAACTCCTAAGGCCTCTGGAAACAACGGGAAGCAAGATTACACATCAACTTCCTGGAATTGAAGGCTGTTTACCTGTCAATGAAACACTTTTTTTAAAGAAAAAGGGGGCTGATTGCAGGACAGCATGTCCTGGTAAAGTCAGACAACAGGACAACAGTGTCCTATATCAGCAGGGAGAGAGGGACAAGGTCCCGACCCCTCCTCGGTCTGACACACAAGCTGCTCACGTGGTGTGGCCCCAGAATACTGTCTCTGAGGGCGACATTCGTCCCGGGCGAGACAAACCATGGGGCAGACGCCCTCTCAAGAGGACCGCTGTTAGCCTCAGAATGGAGGCTGAACCCACGGGTCGTGGACCAGATCTGGTCACGATACGGGCGGGCATCCGTCGATCTGTTCGAATGCAAAACCAGCACGCACTGCGCTCTGTGCTTCTCTCTGAAGGAAACAGACGCACCCCTGGGAGCAGATGCCCTGGCCCACAGGGGCGCTAGGTTATGCGTTTTCCCCCGTCCCTCTGATTCAGGTGACATTGGAACGTGTACGCAAGGGAGCTCTTTCCCTGATATCAATAGCCCAAAGATGGCAACAGAAACAGTGGTTCCCAGAGATAATCTCACTGTCGTCAGGAACACCGTGGCAGCTGTCCCCCCATGGGGACCTGTTGACTCAGGCACACGGGCAGTTCTTTCACCCACGTCCAGAACTGTGGCAGCTCTCAACCTGGCCGCTGAGAGGAACAGGCTGATGGCCTCTGGCCTTTCCAGCAACGTCATAAACATGATACAAAGAGCCAGAGCACAGTCAACTCAGACTCTCTACGCTCAGAAATGATGTGTTTTTGAGGCTTGGTGTCTGGAGAGGAATATTATTTTATACTCTGTGACTTGGTCGAACTCCTCACCTTTTTACAGGACCTGCTGGAGAAAGGCCACTCATTTTCCACCGTTAAGGTGTTTTTGTCAGCCATCTTGGCATGCCACGAAGGCTGGAGAGGTAAAACACCTGGTGCTCACCCTCTCATGATACGTTTCATGAAGGGCGTACTGAGGAAAAGACCCCCAGCAGGACTTTGGCCCCTGATTGGGACCTACAGTTAGTCCTGGATGCTCTTTGTGAGCCTCCATTTGAGCCTATTAGCAGCATTAAGATAGATTTGTTATCTTATAAAACTGCCTTGCTCTTAGCTCTTTGCTCAGCTAAACGTGTGGGTGACCTCCACATTTTCTCTGTACACCCAATGTGTACTAGGTTTGTCCCTGACGGGTCAAAGGTCACCCTGCGTCCAAACCCTGCATACGTGCCAAAGGTTCCAACTCTAAATCCCAGAAGTCTGGATTTTGGTCTCTCAACGTTTTCTGCCTACCCTATCCTCTTTGAAGGACAGAGGAGGTGGAATGCACTCTGCCCTGTCAGGGCCCTAAGTGCTTACATTGAAAGAACTATCAGTTGGAGAAAATCAAACCAGCTGTTCGTATGTTTTGCCAATCCAGCTGCTGGCAAAGCCCTTTCAAAGCAGCGCCTCTCACACTAGGTGACCGAGGCCTTAGAGAGGGCATACAGCAACAAAGGTCAACAGGTGCTGTCTGGGGTACACGCCCATTCCACTCGAGGCCTAGCGGCCTCGTGGTCCCTTTTTTAAGGGCGTACCAGTTGCAAACATCTGTGCTACTGCAAACTGGAGTTCAACGAACACGTTTGCAAAGCATTATAGTTTGAATGTCATTGCATGTGACGTCAATCAGGCTGTATTCTCTAACTCAGAGTAGAGAACAGCCAAAACGCCTGATGTATAAGGCTGAAGTTCTCACAAGCATGCATTTTACTGAGCATTTCAAGGGTGTGAATGAATTAAGTTCCCATAGCAATAGTGTTGCACCGAGTGACTGACTGATAAGGGAACTGAAAGTTATGCACCATAACTCATGTTCCCTGAAGAAGGGAACGAGGTGCAACACAGTTGGCCCTTTTCAATGCTGAAGCTCGGTGAAGTGCACTTGGAGAAAGTAGGATGGGCGTCCGCGTCTTAAGTACCCAGAGGGCGGGGTCTCTGGGGTGACGCTGACGCCCCCTGCCGTAAAGGCGTGAATGTATTCCTTCAGGTAATCACGCGGGGGCGCAATTTCCCATAGCAATAGTGTTGCACCTCGTTCCCTCCTTCAGGGAACATGATTTATGGTGCATAACTTTCATTTATTAACATACTTATTTATATTAATGTTTCTGTACAGTGCCCTGAGATGACTTCTTTTGTGACTTGGCGCTACATAAATGAACTGAATTTAACTTAACTGGTTGTAGTCATCAGTGATCAGTAAGCCTGTTGCTTACCCACCTAAAACTCCCTGTTGGAAGAGATGTTATATCTCAATTTGATCGACTAGGTGATAAGAAAGGAGAAAAAAAAGATTTAAAAAAGGCCTGTTTCTTTTAGGAATGCATATCATTTGCTGCCTTTCACGCCAGAGTTGTAGCTAAATCCTCTTTCGATGAGAAAGGATGGCGTCGCACCTAGGCTTGTCGCTATAAACAATAAATCAATTAATCGCATGATAAATGAAAATTATCAACCTCATTTTCATTTACCAGCTTTATCATTTCTTTGTGTCTCTCTCTTTCAACTGAAGACACAGGATGACAAAAGGCTCAACTTGGATGCTCTTCACTGATCCCTACCTTTCTCTTTTCTCTTTAAAATCAGTTAAACTGTCCAAAATCGCATTTTTGGATCATAAGCTGAGAAGCTAAACTACCGGCTAAGCTAGCAGGCCGACCTCGGGAAAAAAAACGTTGTCTTGTCAAAGTTCAAAAATTCACGGTTGAAACCCATGCCTTAGTATAAAAAGTTGCTTTTCTCTTCAAAAAGACGCTGAGGACTTGTTTATTGGTACTGTATTTTATTAAAAGTTTTGTGTGACAAATGCTATACTAAAGATCCTGATGCATGCTCAATGCTATGCTATGCTAAACAGCTCAAACCACACCGAGCGTCCGCCATTTTGAGAACCGAAAAACAGGAACGAGAGATACTCCATGTCACGTCAAGGGGCCTCCCTCCCATTTTTCTTAAGGAGACAGACTGCTTGCTCCCTCACTATCCATCTTTTGGTTCAAAACGTTTTATACTCCATCCAGAGGTCAAAAAAGTTACTGCACACAAAAATTAGCCAACATTTCTTCTTAAATTTGACAATAATTATCTCCAGCATCAATGTGTGGCATGGAGGCTGCACAGTTGCAGAGAGGAAAGCTCTACAGAGAGTGGTGAAGGCTGCACAGAAGTCTGTTGGAGTCAGTCTCCCCACCATCACAGACATTTACACCTCCAGATGCAGGAAAAGAGCCACCTGCATCATGAAAGACCTCACTCACCCAGCACACTCACTCTTTGCCCCACTCCCCTCAGGACGGAGGTTGAGGAGCATCAAATGTAGAACCACTAGACTGAGGAACAGCTTCTACCCTGAGGCTGTTAGACTCATGAATAAATAAATAATAAGAATAAACACTGCAAAATATCACATCATGCTGATGCTGATCTGTTTTCTTGTTGCTATGTTCATCTTTCCCAAGATGGCCGCGCTCAGACCGGCTGCAGCTTCACGGGCTCCTGGTTCATCCCTAGTTTTTAGTAATTTTAATAGTGTTTTTGTACCTGACTCTGCGCGTTTTTTGCGGGTGAATTATAGCCGAACTGAACTGTTAAGAATCGGAACGGATTTACCACAGGGCACAGCTGATATCAGCAACGAACTCAAATCAGAGCTCGGCAGAATGGAGCTTTTAAGGACATCTTTCTGGAAGCAGATGCGCTCCGGTTCACGCTCCAGGGGAAAGAAAAGGAAGCGGTGCTCCCGAGGTCAGAAGCGGGGCTGCCGAGCAGGAATTATGGCGAGACTGCGGGCAGACGCTAAAACCGGGAGACCCCCGATGCCGGCTCTTTTTCTGTCCAACGTCCGCTCGCTGGACAACAAAATGGATCTGCTCCGTCTGAGAGTAACAGCGTCGGAGGAAATGAGGAGGTGCTCTGTGCTCTGCCTCACGGAAACGTGGATCTCTAAGGATACACCGGACTCTGTTTATGAGCTGGATGACAGACTCTTTTTCAGAACGGACCGGTGCACCGAGACTACGGGAAAAACACGAGGCGGCGGTGTGTGTGTTTACGTGCACAAGGATTGGTGCTCGAACTGTGAGGTCATCAAAAGGCTCTGCTCAGCTGCTGTGGAGCTGATCACAGTAAGGTGCCGTCCTCATTATTTACCCCGTGACTATTCAGTGATCCTTATCACTGTTATTTACATAGCGCCTGATGCTAATGCTAATGACGCCCAGGGAGAAATTCATGACTTACTCAGCTCACTGCAGTGTAAATATCCAGAGGGGCTCTTCATTGTTTCAGGTGACTTCAATCACGTGGATTTAAAGGTCTCCCTCCCAACCTTCAATCAGCACGTTTCCACAGCAACAAGAGGAAATAAAACGCTTGACCAAGTCTACACGAATGTGAAGGGGGCGTACACGGCGAAGCCACGCCCACCGCTCGGGGCTTCTGACCACTCCTCTTTGATCTTGGTCCCAGGACAGCTTCCCCCACTCAGACGCTTTAAGCCGGAACAAAGAGAGATAAAAGTTTGGCTTCAAGGTAGCACCCCCATGCTGAGAGACTGTTTTGAAAATACAAACTGGTCTGTCTTCAGGGAGGCAGCTACTGATGGGAGCTCAGTGGATCTGGAACTTTATGCTTCCTCAGTTCTGGGTTATATTAGCACATGCTCTGAAAATGTATCCATAAAAAAAATGTTAAATTTTACCCCAACACAAAACCCTGGTTAAATAAAGAGGTCCGCACCCTGCTGGCAGCCAGGAACACTGCCTTCAAGTCTGGAAACACAGAGGAACTGAGAAAGAGCAGGAAAGAACTGGTTGCTGGCATTAAGAAGGCCAAGGCCACATATGCACAGAGGATCGAGGGACAGTTCACCTCACAAGACCCACGGAGCATGTGGAAGGGCATCAAATGCATAACAGATTACAAAGGCAAGAGCAAACAATGCCCCAAGGACCCATCTCTGCCTGATGCCCTCAATAAGTTTTATGCACGTTTTGAAGACCCAAACAGACCAGCTAGCACCAGACTCACCTCATCACCAGATGAAGAGCATCTCAGAGTGACCGTAGCAGAAGTGAGAGGCAGTCTCAGAAGGACCATCTGCTCATGTTCGTGCTGCTGTTTATAATGATGTTTTTCTACTACATTAGGGCTTAGTGTATTACTAGCTGATGTCTCTCTTAGTTAATCCTAGATGTTATTATTGTTTTTCTCTTGCATTTGTTGTTGGATGTAACTGGGACCCCGTGTACATAATCTCGTTTTCAACACATGTACTACATGCGGTGCAAATGACAATAAATTCTCTCTGACTCTGACTCTGATCAACCCTCATAAAGCAACCGGACCAGACAACATCACAGGGAAAGTTCTGAAGGAATGTACGGACCAGCTCTGTGAGGTACTGGCTGACATCTTCACCACCTCACTTGCACTGGAGTCAGTTCCCACCTGCCTGAAGACCGCCACCATCATCCCAGTTCCAAAGAGCTCCACAGTGACTGGTCTGAATGACTATAGACCGGTGGCCCTCACCCCGATAGTCGCTAAATGTTTTGAGAAACTGGTCATGTCCCACATCAAGACAACCGTCAACATCAACGAGGATCCTCATCAGTATGCATACCGCGAGAACCGATCAACAGAGGACGCCATCTCCTCTGTGGTCCACATTGCTCTCACCCACCTGGATCAGAAGGACTCATACGTGCGCATGCTCTTTGTGGACTTCACATCTGCCTTCAACACCATGATCCCCCAAACTCTGATAGACAAACTATCCACACTTGGACTAAGCCCCTCCGTTTGTAACTGGGTCTTAGACTTCTTAACAAACAGACCACAGTCCGTGAAGATCCACAACTTCTCCTCCTCCACCATTACCCTCAGCACTGGCTCTCCTCAAGGATGTGTGCTGAGCCCTCTTCTGTTCACTCTGCTCACATATGATTGTACAGCCACACATCCAGGCTGTCATATTGTTAAGTTTGCAGATGATACAGCGGTGGTGGGATGCATCACAAACAATGATGAGTCCAGCTACAGACAGGAGGTGGAACACCTGGAGAGCTGGTGCAAAGAGAATAACCTTCACATGAATGTGAAGAAGACAAAGGAGATGATTGTGGACTTCAGAAGGAACAAACACACCCACACCCCACTGAACATAAGTGGATCTGCAGTGGAAGTGGTCTCCAGCTACAAATACTTGGGTGTACACATGAATGATAACCTCAGCTGGAGCAACAACACCACCAGCCTGATCAAGAAAGGTCATCAGAGACTCTACTTCCTCAGACGGCTGAGACGAGCTGGTCTGAGCAGCCCAGTCCTCACCTCCTTCTACAGGTGTGCAGTGGAGAGCATCCTGTGCTCCAGCATCAATGTGTGGCATGGAGGCTGCACAGTTGCAGAGAGGAAAGCTCTACAGAGAGTGGTGAAGGCTGCACAGAAGTCTGTTGGAGTCAGTCTCCCCACCATCACAGACATTTACACCTCCAGATGCAGGAAAAGAGCCACCTGCATCATGAAAGACCTCACTCACCCAGCACACTCACTCTTTGCCCCACTCCCCTCAGGACGGAGGTTGAGGAGCATCAAATGTAGAACCACTAGACTGAGGAACAGCTTCTACCCTGAGGCTGTTAGACTCATGAATAAATAAATAATAAGAATAAACACTGCAAAATATCACATCATGCTGATGCTGATCTGTTTTCTTGTTGCTGTGTTCATCTGTGACCATCTGCTCATACAGACTCATGTTCGTGCTGCTGTTTATAATGATGTTTTTCCACTACATTAGGGCTTAGTGTATTACTAGTTGATGTTTTTCTTAGTTAATTCTAGATGTTATTACTGTTTTTCTCTTGCATTTGTTGTTGGATGTAACTGGGACCCCGTGTACATAATCTCGTTTTCATCACATGTACCACATGCGGTGCAAATGACAATAAAGACTCTCTGACTCTGACTCTGATGTTCGTGCTGCTGTTTATAATGATGTTTTTCTACTACATTAGGGCTTAGTGTATTACTAGTTGATGTTTTTCTTAGTTAATTCTAGATGTTATTACTGTTTTTCTCTTGCATTTGTTGTTGGATGTAACTGGGACCCTGTGTACATAATCTCGTTTTCATCACATGTACCACATGCGGTGCAAATGACAATAAAGACTCTCTGACTCTGACTCTGATGTTCGTGCTGCTGTTTATAATGATGTTTTTCTACTACATTAGGGCTTAGTGTATTACTAGTTGATGTTTTTCTTAGTTAATCCTAGATGTTATTACTGTTTTTCTCTTGCATTTGTTGTTGGATGTAACTGGGACCCTGTGTACATAATCTCGTTTTCATCACATGTACCACATGCGGTGCAAATGACAATAAAGACTCTCTGACTCTGACTCTGATTATTGTCAAATTTCAAACAATATTATGGTTTATTACAATAATTTCTGAGACAATCTATCGCCCAGAAAAAATTGTTATTGTGACAGGCCTACAAATCAGCCACAATATTTAAATCGTCGTTGGGGATTATGAACCTCTTTAGCTCAGACAAATCCTCCATATATTCTCATTTGATGTTGCACTCAGGTCATGTGCTACTCAATTTTCTTGTCAACAAGGGGTCTCCTTTCAGTATGTATTTATTAATAAAAAATTTTTAATGATTTTTAAGGCATTCCTAAGCATTTTTTTGTGATGTTGCATTGCCCCACTGAGTGGTTGCTAAAAATACATATAAGGGTTTATTTGATTAGGAAAAAAGTTTTCCAAGGTTTAAGTGCTGCATTGTAACAAGCTTTGGATCAAAAATAATCCAACAAAATGTGATTAAATGTGTTCTTTTCTTTTTCAATTATTTTCAAACAGTTTTGCTGCAGAATGTTCATTTTATAGTAATCGCAATAAAGGCTGAATTGTTGTAAAATGTAATGCATTCTGGGATCTAAAATTATTGCACTAACTTTATAGTACTGTACTATTTTACAAATTCAAATATTTGACTTGATTAAACATCAATGTTCATGCTTAATAATCCAGGTAAAAAATCCAACAAAGTTCAGTCAGGTCATCTGGATGGTTTCTTTTTTTAGTTTTGTTGTTGAGACGTTTTGTCCTTGATCCAAAGAAGCTCAGTCCCACAAGCAGTAAAAACAACAACAAAATAATTATTCTTCAAACCATTTCATCAGTCATTCAGCTCTCAACATTCACACAGAAAAGCATAATCTGCAGCACTTTGGTGTTGTAATAACAGTAGAGATTTGAAAATATGACTTTTTATTTCCAACCAATGTTGTAATAGTTCTATGTACTGCATTTCTGTGTGTGTTTTTTTCTGAACTTTTTTTTTATGAGAACACATTCTTAAAACATGTTTTTACTAATAAAGATGCAGAATAACATTGCATCTCCAACTGCCAAGCAGACAATCAAGTCTAGTAACTTTACTAGCCAGTAAAGTGACTGATCAGAGGTAAATGTAAATAACTAAACAAAGGACACTCTGACTTCCTGATCTTGAGAAACAACCTAGGATGAACTCTCCCCACTTATTTGAGGGATTTAGTATAAATTATTAGACAAAAACTTGTAAAAATACATCAATAAATTAAATTCAAAACCATAGCATTAAATTAAGCACGCTCGTCTTTAACACTACCACTATCAGAGGTGCTTCATCAGAAAAAAGCATCCTATTTAACAGCTATCTAATAACATTCAGCAGCATCCTAATATACTGTATGTGTAGACATGGGATTTTTGACATTCTGCCGGGAGTCATATCTTGATTTTCCTTTCAAAGACCTGTTCAAAAAAAGTCAGTCTTTTGAATTGATAATCCTGAGATAATGACACATTGCAGATGCACATTGCTTTGTACACATGTAGGATGTTATGTACAACACACATGCTATGTTATGTTCAGCCATACTGCTATGGCAACTCCTCCCCTTTGTATGTTCTTCTTCACCATTACCGGTACATTAAAAGTGCAAAAGAGGAGCATGTGTGTCTACATCTGTTACATACAAGGACATTAAGAAAAGAAAAGAACAGCTTGCAACTGTCTGCGACTCGGTTCTTAATGTTCCTTTATAAAAGAGCCTTTTACAATATTTGGATCTAACATCACTTCTTGACATATCTAATGTTTGTCTGATTCCTTTGCCCTTTATGAGACATGTCCAATTCTCGTTAAAATGTGAGCAGAGACATACAGCCATTAGCTACAACATCTCAAATAAGACACATATTTGGCTATCTGCAAAACAAACAGGTAATAAATGATTGTAGGCTCACTGATAGCAGCTGAGTCCGACAGCCAGAAGCTAATAAATTACTCATTCTTTACCTCAGCTCATTAATCACGCTTCCACACTGTGTTCCCTCTTGTCAGCAACTTAATTATATCCAAAATATTAGAGTCATGAATTCATCCCATAACTATTAGCAAGCATGTGTCTGTGACTTTGAGTGAAATGCACTCATTTCTCAAAGAACTGTTACCAAATGAAAACTGACGGCAAAAGCACATTTAAAAAATAAATTGGCAACAACCTTTGCTATTCTGTAGAAAAAGGAAAAGCTGTTTCATTAAATAAACTGCTAAGAGAATAAGAATAGTATGACTGAAAATGATAAAGGTTTTTAAATAATGATGTTTTAAAACAGATACCTTGAAGCCAATGATTGCCTTTTGCCAAATTAAAACCATCTTTCATTGATAGATTGACAATCCACATTGGTGTTTAATGCTTTGAAAAACTGTTGGAGTCATGACTTTTAAAAATGCTCTAAGGGTTAGAGATGAATCTTGAAGTGTAACAGTTTGTGAATGGGCTTTTCTTTATGTTCAGAGAAAAATCAGCCTATAATACATTACAGTATATTATTACTGTATTTTCCAACATAAACGTTGCACTGGCCTATAAGTCGAATCAGTCCAAATAAGTCTAATAAAGTGGAAAAATCCATAACTACGTTGCTTCGCCGTATACGTAGCATCTAATATGCATCACCGCTGACGCGTCACGTTTGTCACACGTTACCACTGACAACTTGGAAATGTGAGCCGAACCCGGAAATGTGGGCCAGTGTTGTTCCATAAATGGATTGGTTGCCAAATGGCAGCTGCGGGATCATGCACGGGAGGACTTCAACAAGATTTTAACAAGATTAACCCTTAAAAACAATTATTTGTCTGTCCAAAATTATAGTAAATGTGTGTCTCAGTCTACTGTTTGCTTAAAAAATTGCACTTTGACCGTCAAATCAGCTGCATTTTCAAAACGTGATTCGCAGAAGTGGGCATGAGTAAAGGGAAAAGTCGCTGAACACTTCTTTAAAATTTAACAAGATAAACACCTGTTATGTGCTGTGGAAACACAATTATTTGTTTGCTCGACATTATACAGTAGTAAAGGTGTATCTCAGTTGAACTTTTACTTAATAAATGCAATTTAATGGTCAAATTAGCTGCAATTCGCCAGGGCAGCGCAGAGAAATTATGCTGATTTCATGGTTGCTCCAGACAGCAAGTAGATCAAAGGTGGAAGTCTATGGCAAGTCAATTGTGTCATTAATCGCCACTTTTATCTATTAAATGATACAATGGCATGATGTCATACTACTCAAGTGCCATCTAGCGGCTGAAAATTGTAGTGTTCAATATTATCAGTCAATGAATGAAATCATCAGATCTGAGCCAAAAATTG
>JBBPBX010010940.1:22829-56930 GCA_038048925.1 Garcialebias charrua | reverse complement strand
CACTGCAAAATATCACATCATGCTGATGCTGATATGTTTTCTTGTTGCTGTGTTCATCTGTGTTCATCTGTGACCATCTGCTCATACAAACTCATGTTCGTGCTGCTGTTTATTCCCACTATATTAGGCTTAGTGTATTACTAGTTGATGTTTTTCTTAGTTAGTTCTAGATGTTATTACTGTTTTTCTCTTTCATTTGTTGTTGGATGTAACTGGGACCTCGTGTACATAATCTCGTTTTCATCTCATGTACCACATGCGGTGCAAATGACAATAAAGACTCTCTGACTCTGACTCTGATATATATATATATATATATATATATATATATATATATATATATATATATATATATATATATATACATATATATATATATATATATATATATATATATATATATATATATATATATATATATATATATATATGTAAAGGATTATGAGGAGGTCAATATTAATACTGGCCTCTTTACCTTAATTAATTTACTTATTCAGATTGAATAGTAATTTCACGGATTCTTTCTTTTTCAGTTTACCCAATATTTCTGTGATCTTTATGATGGATAAATAAATAAAGCCATAGAGTGACAATGGACACGTTAACTTAGTTGGTATGCCAAAGACACTACCATTTATTTAAAATAAATCACTAAATTAACACCATTACACTTGATTGACATGATTTCACTTTCTTTCAATTTAATACGTCAGCACACTTGAATTACAACACAACAGACCTAAATACAGGGTGTTAAACATATTTAGTCTGAGGGCTCTATGACTTAATTAGTTTCCAGCTTAGAATTTGAGGGAAAAGAATAGGAGGAAAGATGGAGAGAAGGTTTACAGGAAATGGTCTTGAGCATGATACCAAAAGTGACACTTCCATCCGACTTCTGCTAAAATCCAGGTACGTTTTGTAAACAGCTCTTTACCTTCGACGACGAGTCTGATAAAGAAATGACACCAGCCTTTCAGGTGCACAGAGTCCTTCAGGCCCAGCACGTCCAAAACTGGTTCTAGTTTACGTTTTCAACGTCTCCTGGGTTCCGCGTTGGTCATCAGAAAATGCGTCAGCTCCTGGCCTCTGACTTCAAGATAAACTTATTCCAGGAAGGAATAAACAAAGTTTTGAGCTTACGCTCGTTCGAAGTGGACTCATAACAGCATGTTATTTAGTCCTTAGCTGAATGACTGTCCTTGGCGGGTGACAGGCATTCATTCAGCTCTTTGGGACGTCTTCATGTCTCGAAGTTCCCAGCAAACTCTGCCGTTCCAGCAACAGCTTAGAACTTAAGGAAGGATCCGAGATGAGAGAAACTCGTCTCTTTTTCATTGGTCCACTTGTTATCACTATTCAAGGTGAAATTCAGCGCAGAGAAGGAAATTGTTTAGGAAAAGTATCTGAGTGAGAGACTTTCAGACGCTAGATGAGAGTTTTAGCTGAAACTCGACAAAAACAATTTCTGTATAAGTCAGTTTGACATTTTAGCTGAACTTTGCCACCTTTTCATTTGCAGAAATGACACAATGATGTTTCACATTTAAAGAATAACAGCATATAACATATATCATGAAAATGACAAAAGTTATTCTTTTGATTACATTAGAATAAAATCAAAGATAGAAATAGTCTCTTTTGGTGACTATGTTCTTCAGATTACAACTAATGGAATAATTTGTGGTAAATGTCTTGCTTTACTGAGAGGTCAGTAAAGGTCATCTCTGGAACAGTTCAAAAATACACAGGTGTATCAAAGTGGACACGGTCATGCCCACTACATATATATATATGTATGTATATATAATATATATATGTATATATATGTATATATATATAATATATATATGTATATATATATATATATATATATATATATAAATATATATATTCCAGTAAGATCACAGATCTCTTTTGCAAAAGAGGCCTGCGCCTCACATGCATGTTTTTGGACTCTAGGAGGAAACTGGAGTACCTGGAAGAACCCAGACAAAAAAACTACACAAAAAAACAGGACCAAGCTGGGGATTGAACCCAGGACCATCTTGCTGTGAGGCAACAGTGCTAACCACTAATCCATCATGCTGCACAAGTTTTAAGCATTTGTAAGGAATTCAACATTGTAAAGCTCAAGTAGTGACCATCTCATTTCATGAAACGTGTTGAATTTATCCAGCTTTGGCTGATTCTGGTCTGGACGTAAAGCTCTGGGAGTCTCAGCCTGCTTCATCAAGTGTAGAATCAGTGCCCAAACAGGGCAAGCTAAACCGATATGACAGAGTGACAATCCAGTGAAGTCTGATATTCACAACTGAGGCAAACTGAGGAGCTGGCCTGTGCTGCGAGGCATGAGATGGTGACAGTTATCATCTTATCAACAAGGATCAGAATACTTGCTTCTTTAAGGAGGCTTCAGTGTATGAGGGTCAAAACATCTTTATCAATATTCAACCATTAATTTGTTATTTTTGGTCAAAATGTTTTTGTTTGAATCTCCTGCAGCTTAAAAAACACAATAAATGCATCAAAGCATTTAGTTTGATCTGAATTATTGAGCTGTGACGTTTGGTAACAGCACATCGTTAGGTGGGAATGAAATCTGCAAAAGCTGCAAAATAAATTTGCACGTGCACAATAAATGGAATTGGGTGCACCCAGTGATGGCTGGATATGGGCACCAGTGACTCCAAAAGGAAAAGATATGGACATAAAGTTCCAGGAAAAATAAACTGAGACAGTAGACAAAATAAAAACTTTTAGTGACTTGAAGCACTCACCTTTTGCACTATTAATGCCCCATCCAGAGGACTTCATCAGTCCGAGGAGCCACAACAAACTCAGTCCCATCAAAACGTCAAAGTTCATGCTCAATAATCCAGGTAAATAATCCAACAATGTTCAGTCAGGTCATCTGGATGGTTTCTTTTTATTTTGGTGCAACGTTTCCTCCTTCATCCAAAGGATTTCATCAGTCTGAGGAGCCACAATAAACTCAATCCCATAAGTGGCTTACTCACATTTGGCTACTTTGAACCAGTTTGGTTATGGCTGCCTCAGAGGAGTCGACAGGGGAGAGGGCGGACTCCAGAAACCATTTTATCACCATCAAACTGGTTGAATCACTATGTGAGTGGGCTACTTATGGGACTGAGTTTGTTGTGACTCCTTGGACTGATGAAGTCCTTTGGATGAAGGATGAAACATCGCAAAAAAAAAAAAAAAAACATCCAGAGGACCTGACTTAACTTTGTTGTTTTTTTTAAACCTGGATTATTGAGCATGAACTTAGATAATAATCCCTATAGTTTTTGTTTTTTAAGTCTTTAATGTCAGTCCAACTCACATGCCAGGGTGAAGTGACATTAGATAAACAAAAACAAAAAATGTTTTTTTTTTTTAATTCAAATAAACTAAAAAAAAGGCAAGTCAAATGAAATCAGACTGACGGTGCCATTCATGCTGTTTTTAAAGCTCCCCTTCCACACACCCATACACAAGCATGCAAAGCACAAAACAAACGAGTCACATCTAACCTCGTGGGTATCGGCTCAATGAGACGATCTCTGGTGATGCGAGGATGCAGGGATGGGAAGCTAATATGTATCAAAGCCTTCGTTTTTAATAAAACGTGGTGTTGCCTATAGGCAAACATTAAATTTTAG
Source organism: Garcialebias charrua (assembly GCA_038048925.1). Taxonomy (NCBI): domain Eukaryota; kingdom Metazoa; phylum Chordata; class Actinopteri; order Cyprinodontiformes; family Rivulidae; genus Garcialebias; species Garcialebias charrua. The sequence goes on along the minus strand of JBBPBX010010940.1, from coordinate 53,265 downwards.
GAATTATTTTGTAGGTTGGGTAAAAGAAATCCTGACAGTAATCAGCTGAGACAACCACTATTTTCATGTTTTCTTTCTGTATCAAAATATTAAAAGATATTTGGCCTAAATCTTCTGACTTAAAATCAGGAGAGATAGAGGGGATTTTATATTTTACCTACTTTAGCTGCTTGTTTATTATATTATTCAAATATACGGAATATAAATGGAATAGAATAGATCTAAAAATATTCCACAGTTATCTATTAATTTTTTTCTCAAAATATTTGACTATTAAATTTTCATCAGACTATCATTGTTTGTTATTTGGTCCATATTCCCTCCATTAATTACATTACAAAGCACAACTTATAGCTTTCAGAGTAATGCAAAAACGTGTTTTAATAATGACTGTTTTGCTTTGTACAGAAATGCCACTGTTAGTTTAAAACAACAGAATCAAAAGGCTAGGATTACTAAATTAAATTGTTATCTAAAATGTAAAAATTGATATAAATGAAAAGTGACATTATTTGAGTCATTTAGTTTACAGTCTGTGTAAGTCTTACAGTCTGTGTAAGTCTTAAGGTTTAAAAAGAAGTAAAAACTTTCAGTCTTAATTATGGAAACTTGGATAAATGAGAGTCTTCACATGTATTGAATGTAAAATGTCTTATTTTTCCTTTTATTTCCTCCAACACTAACATATATATATATATTTTTTTTTCAGATGCAGTCTTTAAACATGCATCATTAAAGGACAACACCCACCGTGACAGTAACAATTCACCATATTGGACAATTACTGTAGTAGAATATGATGTCCATCCATCCATCCATTTTTGTCCGCTTATCCGGGGTCGGGTCGCGGGGGTAGCAGCCTAAGTAGGGAGGCCCAGACTTCCCTCTCCCCAGCCACTTGGAGCAGCTCCTCTGGGGGAATCCCAAGGCGTTCCCAGGCCAGCCGAGAAACATAGTCCCTCCAGCGTGTCCTGGGTCTTCCTCTGGGTCTCCTCCCGGTGGGACATGCCCGGAACACCTCACCAGGGAGGCGTCCAGGAGGCATCCTAACCAGATGCCCGAGCCACCTCAACTGGCTCCTCTCGATGTGGAGAAGCAGCGGCTCTACTCCGAGTCCCTCCCGGATGACTGAGCTTCTCACCCTATCTCTAAGGGAGAGTCCAGACACCCTGCGGAGAAAACTCATTTCAGCCGCTTGTATCCGAGATCTCGTTCTTTCGGTCACAACCCAAAGCTCATGACCATAGATGAGGGTGGGAACGTAGATCGATCGGTAAATTGAGAGCTTTGCCTTTCGACTCAGCTCTCTCTTCACCACGACAGACCGGTACAGAGCCCGCTTCACTGCGGATGCTGCACCTATCCGCCTATCGATCTCACGCTCCAGTTTTCCCTCATTCGTGAACAAGACCCCGAGATACTTAAACTCCTCCACTTGGGGCAGGACCTCATCCCCGACCCGGAGAGGGCATGCTACCCTTTTCCGGCTCAAGACCATGGCCTCGGATTTGGAGGAACTGATCCTCATCCCGGCCGCATCACACTCGGCTGCAAACCGCTCCAGCGAAAGCTGTAGATCACGATCTGATGAAGCCAACAGGACCACATCATCTGCAAAAAACAGAGAAGCGATTCTAAGGCCACCAAAACGGATCCTCTCAACACCTTGGCTGCGCCTAGAAATTCTGTCCATAAAAGTTATGAACAGAATCGGTGACAAAGGGCAACCTTGGCGGAGTCCAACTCTCACTGGAAACGAGCCTGACTTTCTGCCGGCAATGCGGACCAAGCTCTGACACCGGTCGTACAGGGACCTAACAGCCCATATCAATGGGCCTGGTACCCCATACTCCCGGAGCAGCCAACACACACAGAGTGGACCTGACACGCCACGCGCGAGCAGCCACACACACAGACTGGACCTGACACGCCACGCGCGAGCTGCCACACACAGACTGGACCTGACACACCGCGCGTGAGCTGCCACACACACAGACTGGACCTCACGTCACGCGCGGGTGTATTAAATAGAGCAAAAGTCTTACCCGCAAAACCTCCCGATTTCTCATGTCGAGGTGCAAGCTCTCGCTGGTCGGTCCACTTTATAAATCCATTATGAATTCTTTAGATTTTGGGAAAATAATGAACAGTAACGCCATCCTTCTAGGTCACATATGTCAAAGTGGCGGCCCGGGGGCCAGATCCGGCCCGCGAAGCAATTATTTATGGCCCCCTGGTTGATATTTAATAACTATTAGAGCTGGCCCGCAAGCCACAGAACACCGGCAGCTGGCTCTCAGCTGTTAACAAGGTGAAATGTCTGTTGCTAAGCTTCATTCTAACTCCGGCAGAAGTGGTGGAGCCTGGAGGTGACATGTCCGCTGCTCAGCTTCATTCTAACTCCGGCAGAAGTGGTGGATGTGGGGGGTGGGAGGAGTGACCATATTCCAATGCGCAGCAACACTTTCCTCAGCCCTCCCCATCTTGTTTTCTCACAGACATAGTCTCGCGAGTTTTGGGTGCGGTGACTCACGAGACTTTAAGACAGCAGTGGAGCTATCGGTACGTGAGAGCGCTGTGGAGTGAATGTCAGTACGCAGTAAACATGGAGGCAAAACTAGCGAACAAGCAAACGAAAACTTATTATTTTCACACAGAGTGGGAGGAGGAGTATTTTTTTGTTTATTCTAATTCAAAGTCTATTTGCCTCATCTGTAATTTGAGCGTTGCCTTACCCAAAAAGTGTAACTTGGAGCGGCATTTCAAGATGACGCACAAACGGTGAGACAGACTTCCCTCCTAAAAGTTCTTTACAGACTCAAAGTGCGGGAGCTAAAACACAATCTTTCAGCCCATCAATTGATCTTCACTCGGCCCAGCACAAAAGGTAAACTGCTACGATCGCCTCCTACCTTGTTAGCCGCATCCTGGCTCAACATAAGAAGTCTTTCAGTGATATAGAAGTTATGAAAGAAGCGTTTATAATTCTGCATTATTCACCTGGATTATTGATCATAAATCAGGATGGTATTCTGCATTATACACCTGGATTATTGATTATAAATCAGGATGGTATTCTGCATTATTCACATGAATTATTGATCATAAAAAGTGTTTATTGAGGCTTTATTTAATATTTTATTTAATTCATTTATTCGTTCATTTAAAAGAAACAAAATAAAACAAATTCATCAAAAAAAAACATTGAATGAAAAGAGTGCAGAAAGAAGAAAAAAAAACTTATATCGCCTCCTTATAATAAACATTGAACCAGTCCAGCCCTTGGCTTGTAGCAAATTTGTTTTTTTGGCCCTCGGTGTATTTGACTTTGACACCCCTGTTCTAGGTATTAGAGCAGAACTGGGCAACACATCGTTTTTATTGGTTTTATTCTACTCGGCAGAAATAATGAAGCTACGTTAGGCGGAAACTTCAGTGACGTCAATGCCCATATATGGAGAGGGGCAGATCTTCCCGGAGCTACTGCTAAAAACTGCTAAAAACATGAAATAACACATTTAGCGTTATTTCTCTACAATATAAATAAACACTCCTATTTTATTATTAAATTAACTACTAAATATTAATGGCGATGCAATTTGAAAACATGGTGGGTCATGTCCTTTAAAGACCAGTAACAAGACAGAAGACAACTTTCACAGAAGTCCAGCTCAATAATCAAGGTAATTCATGATCACTTAATGCTGTAAAAAGTGTCTCATGCCTGGACATCTTGCTGTTCATATCAAGCCAGTGTGTGAATTCATCTCAAAGTACCACATCTCAACTACACACACTCACTTTTTCACATTGATCTAACAACTGTTCCCTGTTACAGAATATGTAATATAACATTAAAATAATTAAAGTTGCGAAAATCTTCTAATTTAGGAAAATATATTTCTACTATATTGCTCACATCTACCCTCTCTATTCGTTTGTGTTTATTTAGTGTTGTTGAATTTTGGTGTAAGACTTGATTTAGAGCCTTTTATTGCAATAATAAAACATGTTTTACAAAAAGACTTTAAAGGATAGTTGTACCTTATTAAAGTGGAGAAAAAAAACTGTTGTTTTATTGTCTAGTTCCCAGTATTAGAGTATGAACATGAAAATATTTGACCTTCAGGGCAGGGCCTAATGGTACATTTAGGCTGACTTGGGGGGGGGGTCTTTACAAAGGTTTGCCTGGGGCCCCAAAATGTCTAAGTCTGCCACTGACATTAATGAGTCCTGTTTTCTTCTTGTGGTCAAGGTGAAGAAGCAGAGACAACAGATTTAATGGTAAAGAATGCAATCACAGCATTTAGAGTGGGATAAACACGACACAGCTCATTTCTCTGGTCCAACAAGTGAAGCTTTCATCCTCGACTGCAGGTCTGGGAGACAAATTTAATTTGAGTGCAACGCAAAGAGAACATAATATTTAGTTTTTGTCATCAGCTGTGAATACAAACTAAACACAAACCTGGTCGGGGAGAGGAAACTAATCCCAGTGTGTTTTACCAACATAAACTACTAGATGGAGCTGTTCAGTTGCTACTGACTTTGTAGAAGTTGTGTTTAACATCACTAATATTAATTTATTAATACAATTTATGTGGTTCTTGTTTGGCGTCAGCAGTGCTGAACTGTTTTAGTTGTCTCCGTGTGTGCAGGAAGGTGTTGTGTTGCTCTTAAGCTCTGGTTTATGGCCTGAACCAGTGATTCACCACCCACTGAATTCAATCCAAGTGGCTTTTTGAGTCTAATTCGCTGTGCATACAAGAAAAAAAAAAAACATGCCTTGCAATGCCTAAAAATGCCTTCTTTGTGTTGTCTTTACGTGCCCACATTTGAGCATCATGCTTTGATTCTTCTCCAGCTGTGGGTAAACAATCATCTGGCCTCCTTGTGGGATGCTTCCTACGAAAGCTGCAGAATGAGCTCTCTCTCGTCACGAGGCGATACAAATGAGATGCAAATTAAACAACCATTGTAAAGGCAAGCATCTTTTGTTGACGGGCTGATAAATGAGAATGAAAAGTTGTGTAAAAGTAAAACCAGACATCACCCTCCTCCATCGTCCTCATCTTGATGATGTGACCTAATCCCACTGAACGTGTTGTGACTTGTTCGTAAGGTCACAGCCAGTCTATTTCAAATGTTCTCCATCTCCTCACGTTTGTTTGTGTTGCTTTTGCAACGTCGAAATCCTGTTTTCATACCTCTGAGCTCCAGCAGAATGAGTGTCATCAAGTATCAGAGCTGGCATAAACTCGAGGTGTTGCGTGCGTTTGTAGGACATCAGAGAAGCGTAAGAGGAAGAGGGAAAGAAATCGACAGAAAGGTGATGGAGTCAGATTCTCGGAAGGCTCATGTGAGTCTGCAGCCACGGTGCCAAAGAGAGGGGCTCTATTTTTAGGGAAGGAATGTCCACGGGCCTCGTGGAAAGAGGCCGCAACAACAAACGGTGTGCATCGAGCTGCCTACAAAGAGACGAGTGCACGCGCTCACACGGCATCAACACAAGGAGGAAAGGGAACAGAGTTCAGCAAAATGGCAGCGCTGTACATTTTCTGCTGAGAAGCTGAAACACGTGGGAACCAAAGAAACGTCAGGAAGAGGAGGATAAAAAAGGTAAGAGTTGTTTATGATCTGCTTTTAGTAATGTCTGCAGAATCCAAATGAAGTCAGAACTGAAGAATTGTATGTTTTTTACAATCTCATTTAAGTGTAGAATGACAGGTTTGTGCACGTGCATACACGCATGAAATGAAAAAGCTTAATTCGCTCCGCACAACCAAACACGACCACACGTTCTCCCGTGAGATCGACGATGCTGAAGTTTCTACAGCCAGTACAATCAGACAGACACATACTTTATATAGGAACATATTTGATGTTCAGTTAACTGTGTGTCTGTTAGATATTTGGAGTGTTTTTGTTTAATATTACCACCAAAATTTAAATTTAATTCCACTTTCTGGGCTGCATGAACTGGAACAGTCAAAATGTACCTTGAACATATGCTGGGAATGAAATTCACTGCACTGAGAGGTTTTCCTTTTATCTTTCTTTAAAGACATTTTCCAAAATGTGCAGCCCTTACATGTAATTAACTTATTCAGGGTTTTGTTGAATTAAATTAAATGCTGATAAAAGTACCGGTATCTTATTTCAAGCCCTACAAGCTTCACACGGTGAGCATTCATGCCTCAAGACTAATTGTCTTTCAAACACGTCGGCCTGTTCTCAGGATGGATCCATCTGCAGCTGAGGTCCACCTCCACAAAGATGAAGATCATTCCTGCTCTCTGCTTCTGCAGCTCAACAGACTGAGACAGGAGAGCATCCTGACGGACGTGGTACTGTGTTCAGGGACCACACAGATCCCCTGCCATCGTAACGTCCTGGTGTCCAGCAGCCCTTACTTCAGTGCCATGTTCTGCAACAACTTTGTGGAGAGCCATCAGACCAGGATTGATGTGAAGGGAATCCCATCAGGCATTCTGAGCATCATCATCAACTATGTTTACACTGGACTCGTTAGCATCAGCATGGACGTCGTGCTCCCTCTGATGCAGGCAGCGTCCATGTTGCAGTATGGACACCTGTTTGAGGCCTGCTCTAGTTTCCTTCAGGACCAACTGAGTCCGAACAACTGCTTGAGCATGATAAGACTTTCTGACATAATGAACTGCAATAGTTTAAGAGACAAAGCTAAAGAGATGGCCATGGAGAGCTTCTCTGATGTGTCGGCCTCTGAGGATCTGCATGAGCTCACCCTACAGGAGCTGATGGGGTACCTGGACGATGACGGTCTTTGTGCAGAGGAGGAGCAGGTCTTTGAGACGCTTGTTGCTTGGATACATCATGATCCCATGTCCAGGTGCGGGGCCATAAGCGACCTCTTCAGGAAGGTTCGCCTTCGTTACATCCACCCCACCTACCTCTTCCAGTTCATTGCAAATGACCCTCTAATCCAGTCTTCCACCCTCTGCACTGAGCTCATCGAGTCCGTGAGACGCCTCATGTTCTCTGTCGGCACCAAGATCAACGGAGACCCTTCGGTGGATTCGGTCTGGGGTGCCCCACGGCGCCACACCTACAATGAGATGTTGTTGGTAGTTGGAGGGAGGAAGAACAACGAGCTGACGTCAAGGGAAGCGTTAGCCTTTGATGAGAAGAGCCAGAAATGGCAATGGCTTGCCAAGCTTCCAGTTCGTCTTTACAAAGCGTCCTACGTGGCTCTTCACAGCATACTGTATGTTCTTGGAGGCTGGACCACAAATACAAAGGACAGTCAAGTCAGCAGGACTGTCTACACCTTGTCTCTCAAGACCAATCAGTGGCGGACCGCAGAGCCCATGCTTCAGCCTCACTTTGCCCACCACAGTGTCTCCTACCTGCACTTCATCTTCGTCTTGGGTGGCCTTGGGCCTGACAGACAACTAACAGACAGCGTGGAGAGGTAAGAAACTCAGTCAGCTCCTTCTGTTGCCGAGAAAGGTAAGTTGCAAAACACTAACGAGCAACCTCTCAATGCTGTGATGGAAGGTACAATAGTATGTTCAACCAGTGGGAGTCGATGGCGCCGATGCCTGAGGCGGTGCTCCACCCTGCAGTCGCCACTACCAACCAGAGGATCTATGTGTTTGGAGGAGAGGATGCCATGCAGAGCCCGGTCAGAGTCATACAGGTGAGACCACATGCCGTCACATGCTTCTTTCCATTTTTACCTAATCATCCACTCAAATTATTTTTCTTTACCTGTCGCAGGTTTACCACATCGGCAGGAACATGTGGTCTAAGATGGAGAATAGAACAGTGAAGAATGTCTCTGCTCCGGCTGTTGCTCTGGCAGAAAACATCTACATTGTTGGAGGTACATATGGGGTTAGATCTGTAACACAAGCAGAACACCAACATATGAGAGACTTGAATAGTGAATGTAGTTTTCACAATGAGGGATTTTTTTTCACTGTAGTTGAACAGGAAATGCAAGTAAACCTTAATGTTTACGGTGCAAGACATTCACGTGGGTAGGAGTTACAGTGTGTAGTAAAGAGATAGTATATATAATTTTTTTGTCCAAGGCAGAGCAGAGTGGTGGACCCTAGAGAACAATTTTATCCACCAGCAGGTGCAATGGTGGAGCCAGGCAGTGGCCAATGGTGGCCTTGGCTACCATAGATTAACCAAGGCCACCAGTGACCACTGCCCGGCTCCAAAAATTCAAATATTAAACCATTTATAAAAATTAGAAAGTATTGTTTCCTCAAATGATAGAGGTGGTCAGTTTCAATAACTATGATAGCAGCCAACTTGGATTTTGACGTATCAACCGAAATTTGAATTGAAACTCTCTTAGATGTAGCCACACACCAAAATAGAGGTGAGTACCTCAGTTATTTTTCAAGTTACAAAGTAGATTCACAACATGCATGGACGAACAAAGGGTAGTTCCCATTCCACTTGTTTGCTTCACAACGGCGTCCAAGACAAAATTCACACCAGTGCTTCAGAAAATACAACGGCAGAGAACGAGATGTGTTTCAGAAAACATAACATGCCAAACAACACAACAGCACAACAAAGAGAAGAGACAAAAAAGCAGGAGAATATTCTTCAGAATGTTTATTTAACAACAATAAAGACATTTTGGCAAACAATGTTACAGAAATCAAATTTTCAAAAAGAAGGCCAAAGTGCTGGGAAATTAGAGGGGGTGAAGAATAAAGTAAAATATTTTGTTTGTTTTGCAAAACAACAACAAAATGACCATAAATCCAATGAACTTGCTTTCACTGTTGCATTCACAATTTTGGGACATTTTGAAATTTGCTTTTTAAGAATATTTATGGGCAACTATATCACCTTTTTTTGATTGTTCTTCAAATAACATGACCCCCCCCCCCATTGTTTCAGTTTATGTTGTTTATGTTTATTAAATTTGTTCATTTTTTTACAAAAGAAACAATACAAGGCAATCTCATAATGATAGTGTACAAAATGTAAAAAAATGAAAGGTGGCAGAAAGAAGAATAAATCTTATTATATCTGCCCCTTATCTCCAACAATCAGATTAAACAACAGTAGTCAAACCATGTAAACAATAATAATCTTCAACCAACTTTTTCCAACAATCAGGTTAAACAATAATATTCTTCAACCAACAGTACAAAATGACTAACTCTTTCTAGTTTTCTAACTAATACTAATACAGTACAAAATGACTAACACTTTCTAATTTTCTAACTAATACAATACACATTACGTTATTTCACATATATTTTTTTAACATATTTGTTTTGATCATTTTTTTAAATGTAAACATTGACTTGGCATTTTTAACTACATTCTCCAAGCCATTCCATAATCTAATTCCCTGAATTGAGGTAGAACGTCCCTTCAAACTGGTTCTGAATTGTGGTTTTACAAACAACTCTGTTCCCTTAAGATTATAACAACTTTGTCTTTTAACAAAGTGCATTTGGATATTTAAAGGTAATGCATTATTTTGAGCTCTATACATAACTGATAAAATATTATAGTCTACCAAATCATGGAACTTCAGTAATTTTAGTTGATAAAATAATGTACTTGATGGATGACGGTAATGCTTTCTAGTGATAATTCTTACAGCTCTTTTCTGTAATACAAAAATAGGCTTTGTGATTGTTTTACACGCATTCCCCCAAACATCAATACAATAGATTAAGTGTGGAACAATGATTGTGTTATACAACAAATACAGAGCTTTATCATTCAATAGGTCTCTGACTTTGTACAGTACTGCTATCGATTTAGCTATTTTTATTCTTACAGAATTTATGTGTTGTTTCCATGTCAGTTTGTCATCAATGATAACACCCAAAAACTTCACCTCATTCACTCTACAAATCTCAACATCCTCAATTTTGAGTGGAACATCAACAGTTTTCTTTCTATTACCGAATATCATGTAATTAGTTTTCTCTAGATTTAATGATAATTTATTTATTTTAAACCAAGTTTGTATCTTGACAAATTCTGTCTTTATCAATTCTAACATTTGTTCTATATCTTCACCTGAACAGAAAAAAGTGGTATCATCTGCGAAAAGTACACATTTAAGGAGTCCTGACACATTTACCAATATTTCTCAATATTTATCAATATTTATCAATATTTCTCAACATTTATCAATATTTCGTGAATGTTGGATCAAGCCTTGCAGCTAAGATACCAAAAGTAGATAAAAATATGATCCACTCAATTACAGGTTGTGCAAATAGTATTTTCCTAAATGGAACTAACAAAGAGGAAATAATGAATGTAGTAAAACATCTTACAGACAAGAGATCGAAAGACTGGGTGGACATGGATATGATGTTTGTAAAGGACATAATGAGCCATGTTATTGAGCCGTTCACATACATATGTAACTTATCATTTTCAACAGGAATTTTTCCAGATAATATGAAAGTAGCTAAGGTCGTTCCTCTTTTTAAAAATGGTGATAAATGTGTATTCAACAATTATAGACCTATATCCTTGTTACCACAGTTTTCAAAAATTCTTGAAAAACTATTTGTAAACAGACTAGATCAATTTATAGATAAACAAAATATTCTAAGCAGCAGTCAGTATGGGTTTAGATCAAAAAACTCTACATCAATGGCTCTCATGGAATTAATGGAACAAATAACTACTGCTGTCGATCAAAAACAACACTGTATCAGTATCTTTGTTGATTTAAAAAAAGCATTCGATACTATTGATCACACCATTCTCCTTGAAAAACTGAACAAATATGGTATTAGAGGACCAGCATTACAGTGGGTATCTAGCTACTTAAAAAATAGGAAACAATTTGTACAAATAAATGATGTAAGATCTGACCTCTGTAATATCACATGTGGAGTTCCCCAAGGCTCTGTACTTGGACCAAAGCTTTTTATTTTATATGTGAATTGTTTCAGTGTTGTCTCCATTTTGAAAGAATTCTTAAATCTTTATCACAACTTATGCAAATGCTATTTCATAGCATTTGACATTATTTTAAGTTTGCATTGCAAATATTTTAAGGCAGAGGTTCTAAAACTGGGGTCTGATGAGATCCCAGGGGATCCGTCGCTCGGGGAGGTCTGCAAACTTGTCATAGTCTGTCCCCTAGTTGTCTGGTGTCTCCGTATTCCCCCTGCTTGTATTTAATTCAGCTTTCTGTGTTTTTCAGCCTCTTGTGTTTAATTCTGCTCTTTGTGGTTTCTATTTTGTGTGCTTGTCGTTGTTGTGCTTTGTCTCTGTCACTTTCTCACTCACTCCTCAGTCTGTCTCTCCAGCCTTTAATCATTCACACCTGTCCCTCATCAGTTACCTGTCCAGCTGCACTCATTATCCACTCTACCTCTGTTGTATAAAGACTCCTTCCATCCACCTTCAAACCATCCAGTCATTGTTCTGTTTTCACAGACATCCCAGTCTTCCTCTGCCCGTCCTGTTTCTGTCCTGTCTCCGTCCGTCCGTCCGTCCATCCGTCCGTCCGTCTGTCCATTAGATCATCAGCTCTGTTTTGCTCGCTTTATGCTGGAGTAAGTTTTTGCTGCCTCGACAGCGTTTTGTTTTGGTTGTTTCAATAAATTCATTTTATTTAAAATCCTGCCTTCGCTCGCCTGCCTGCACATGGGTCGCAAACACGAGGATTGTGATAAAAATAAATTAAAGTATAATCAAGAATGTCATATTATTTAAATATGTGCATCAATACATAATCAATACATATGGGAAGCAATGCCCCTTGTTTTCTTTCCTGTAAGGGGTCCACAGACCCAAAAGGTTTGAGAACCCTTTGCTTAGGGTTATTTTCAAGAGTAAATAGCAGCAGAAGTTAGCTGTAGCACTTCCAGGACAGTGTGGGCGCACTTCCTGCAGCATTAGTATAATTACATGTACAGTAGATAATGATGTAAGATTTATAATAAAGTGTTCACATAAAGTGCAGCAGCTCCTGACTCCTGCTAAATTATTAATACATTTATGAATGGTAGCTCATGTTTTTGGTCAGTCTGAGCCCCAGGTGCCGCCTCTGTCTTATGAATGTGTCCGCTGTCGCAGGATACACCCGCAGAATGATGGCGTACGACACCAAGGCCAACAGGTTTATCAAGTGTGCCAATCTGAAGGAGAGGAGGATGCACCATTCTGCCACCATGCTCAACCACAGAGTCTACGTCACAGGCGGGCGCTGCCTCAACGGACACGACGCCATTCAGGATTTGGACACTTTTGAGTGCTACGACCCAAAAACAGACACTTGGACGTGTAAAGGAAGTCTGCCGTGTCGGTTATTTGACCACGGCTTCCTGACTCTGACGTGCGTGTCGCACAATCTTAAAAATATTGTATGATGTACGTTTTCAAACTAGGGGTTTGTGTATTAAAGGTTTGATTTATTTTTTAGTAAAATTTAACAAGTTACAAAAAAAAAAAGACTTGATGATAAACTGACCAACATTAACTCTGAGTCAAACATTTATGTTTTCAATGACATTTCCAGATTTCTATACAACACCCAAACATGTAAAAAAAAAACTAATATTGAAGCTGTTATGATAGGATTGTTCATAATTTAGGCTACTACTAGTTTGCAGAAATCTTCACATCTTCATATTTTCTTTACAAGGAGGCTGATTTTTCTTGTCATCTTTTAAAATGATTTTGATCAAGAGTTTTTTACATTTAAATGTTTTACTTTGTTTGGACTCTATCCATTCCTGTATCTGATCAAGCTTATCGAGCCTAAAATGTGTGAAAAGTTGGAGGACAACACAAATTGTCAGACAACAAGAACAATCTGAGAGTCGTGTCTTTAATGAGACAGGAAATAATCTGATAAAGACCTGACAGGTCACTTGGCAGACATTACTTCAGCTGATCCTAAATACAGTACTATTTTATGTGTTAAACTGAGTTAAATTACTTAAAATAACTTTTCATGGAGTCAGTAAAAAAAAATCAGACCTAAATATGTTGTGACAAGCTACTTCTAACAATGACAAAATTAGCTCATTTCTATGGCTTCTGTTATTTGTTGATGCAAAAACAAGTTCATGTTGAGTTTAGGAGATTTTATTTTTGAATAATTCATAAATCTGGATTAGTGTCTGTGACATATATCATACAGATACAAAATGTGGAAGAAAACAAATCATATTTTTGAAATTTGACACAATATACATGATTTTACTCATTTTGTCACATAACTGGCTTATTTTAACTTGGCACAGCCAAAGTGAAACAGGAAGTGACATCAAAGGAGTACTCTTAAAAAGGAGAACTTCCTGGTCCTTGTTCATATGCATAGACATTATAAGATATCTATGTTCATATGAACCTGGCTCTTCTTCTTGCCTCTGACAATGACTCAAAATAACCAGAAGAAACTTCATACTGTCTGTGGTGAAGCTCTGTTCACATGCAGGAGTTCCACTTTACCCCTTGCTAGCATCACTTCCTGTTGCTGCACATTAAACAATTGTTCATCTCAGCTGCGTTAATCTTTTTTTTTTACAAAGCGTTATTTAATGTTCTTTCCAAATGTGCATTTGCATATATCACAAACATTTGATGTTGCAGGCACTTTAAGCAAACATTCCTCATCTATCGGATCATTTAAAGCAGCTAAAGTTAAAAAGCACATGACATCTTAAAATCATTTGTAACGATTATAAGAAAATCTGGTTTCTTGAAAGCAAAATAAAGTATTTGATCATTTTAGTATCTTGTTTAATCAACCTAACAAAGTTCATTCATTTTTTCATTTACCCTTTATTTATCCAGGTAGTCTCATTGAGCTGCGAGAACTCATTTTAAAGAGAGACCTGTTTAGGGAGCAGATGCCAGGGTTAAGGGCCTTGCTCAGGGGCCCAGAGTGGGGTGAATGAGGGTGGAGGCAAGTGTTTCACCTTTTCCACCCACATTTTTTGATGACGTTGGTACCGGGGCTTGAACCGGCGATCTTCCGATCACAGGCCCACCGTCTCTAACCACTGCGCCAACACTCTCCATCATTCATTCAGGTCATCTGGACAGTTTCTTTTTTTGTTGAGATGTTTCGACTTTTATCCAAAGGACTTCATGAGGTTGAGGAGCCACAACAAACTCAGTCCTACAAGCAGCACACTCTAGTGGATAAGATGGCTTCTGAGGCTCGCCTTCTCCCCCATCGACTCCTCTGAGGCAGCCACAACCAAAGTGGCTCAAAACACCAAAGTTCATGCTGATTGTTGTTCATGCAGGTTTTTTTCTTTAAAAAAAAATAAATAAAAAAGTCCAGATGACCTGACTGAACTTTATTGGATTTTTTTTAACCTGGATTATTGAGCATGAACATTGTTTAATTAAGTTTTATACAGTTAAAAGTTGTTTCTAATTGTAATAATTTCCCTTTTTCTTATGTAAAACATAACCTTTCACTTCATTCTTGTGACCTCTCTTCATTTCTCATCAGCTGACAGTGAATATCAGCACAAGATGTCTCAGCCTCATACCTTTGATCCTCACTGACATTCTGTTCGTACACAACGTCTGCATGTCTGGATTTGTTCCTGACCCCCCCCCCCACACACACACACACACACACACACACACACACAACACAAAGACAAAACAGTATGTTTTTCTTTAAAGTGATTTAAGAACAGCTGAGATGCTCATGTAATCATATTTCCTGATGACTTCCAGAACCCAAAGTCAGCCCCTCATAAAGACATAAACATCATGTACCACAGAAATCCACAAGCATCATCATGAAATTGGAGGTCTTTGGGCCAAAGGTTTCAGACTCCTACTTCCATCAAAGTGTGGGTACAGGTGATCTGAGGTTATTTTGAGTAACAAACAAGAGGGGGAGAGTTACACCTCGTGAGGCCTGTTCTGCCTGAGCTGACAGATGTGAGACTGATAAACTCTGAGGCGTATTTCACAACAGAGAATCTGAGCGAGTGATGAAACTCATCCTGCGAGGAGCAGCGAGAGGTGGAGGGTTGTAGCACTGTGTGCTGAAGTGTGTATGTGTTTATGGCTGAGCAGCTGTTGTGTTCAGTCATTTTATTGCAACTTAAACAGACGAACACTGGAAAAAATGCCCCTCTAAAAATAAGAAAAAAAAATTGTAAAATAAGATTTTTTTGCTTGAAATAAGCAAAAAAATCTGCCAATGGAACAAGTGAAAATTCACTTGACAAGATTCTTAAAATAAGACATTTTGTTCAAGTCAAACAAGATATGCGGAATCTTGAAACTAGCTACAAAAATCTAGTTTTGAGCAATATTTTACTACAATTGTGAGCTTTTCTTGTCTTATAATAAGATTCTGATGCTCAAAAGTAGTACACTGGAGAAAAGTCTACTCTGAAAACAAGTTTAAAACAACTTAAAATTAGGTTTTTTTTGGATTGAAATAAGCAAAAAGATCTGGTAACAAGTGAAAACAAGATATGCAGAATCTTGAAACTAGCTACAAAAATCTAGTTTTGAGCAATATTTTACTACAATTGTGAGCTTTTCTTGTCTTATAATAAGATTCTGATGCTCAAAAGTAGTACACTGGAGAAAAGTCTACTCTGAAAACAAGTTTAAAACAACTTAAAATTAGATTTTTTTTTGACTGAAACAAGCAAAAAGATCTTCCAACAAGTGAAAATTGTCTTGACACGATTTCTAAAAATAAGACATTTTATCTTTTTACAAGATAAACAATCTTAAACCTAGCTGCAAAAAATCTCATTCTTAGCAATATTTTACTACAATTGAGCGTGTGATGCTTAAAATTAGTATACATCCCTAAAACTTTTACTCATTTTTAGTTCTACAGATGTTTCAAATGTTTCTCCAACCCGTTATCAAATTTAACCAAGAGAGAATTAAGAGGGAGAAATCCAACTACACATTTTAAACTGTCTCTACGTTGAACTGTATGTATACATATGATCCTGGCAGATTTCAGCTTAGTGATGTTGCTCGTGTTTAAATCAATAAATAAATCTTGCATCAGCATCACCAGGCACAGTGGCAGTACCAGGGGGTGGCTAATGGTGGCCTTGGCCACAATAAATTATTCTTCGACCATTCCAAGGGCAACCCCAATCATTTGAGGAAACTATACTTTGAAGCAGAATAAAACATAAAAAGCATAGTTTCCTCAAATGATTGGTGTGGCTGGTTTACACTCATGTATACAGTATATGGTGGTGGCCATCTTGGATTTTGACAGGACTTACATTTTTGATAGCAACCCTGGTTAGATTTCTAGATGCAGCCACACACCAAAATGAAAGTTGGCATGCTGCTCATTTGTCAAGTTATCCAACTCACAAGGTTAACATGTATACATACAAATATGGCAACATGTTGGATTTTGACCTGGCACCATGGACGAACGGATGGAGAGTATTTCCAAATTCTCCCTTTTTGCTCTGCGACGGGGGACAAACAAACAAAGAGTTAAGCTAAAGAATGACTGTTCAGGAAATCCCACCTCAAACTGGTTGATCCACTATGCTAGGTGCTATGTGCAGTTCCTCAGACAATTTTGGATAAAAGACGAAACATTTCAACAATTTTTTTAATCCGTCCAGAGGACCTGACTTGACTTTGTTAGACCCCCCCTCAAGTCCTTAGAATTCATTAGTTTGGTAAAACAAATGCAACATTAATGATATCAGTAGATTTGTTTTGTATTTAGTTTAATGTAGATGAAACATACTACCACGGTCACAACAAAGACATGTTACTTTATGTACAAAAGTAGGCAGTTTTAATCCAATTTACACTAAACCTGTTATTTTCTGTTCATAACAAAGGTCATCTCAGGGTTACAAAATACCAAATTATAAATGCAATTCAAACATTCTAATCCATCCATCCATTCATCTTTACTAGCTTCTTCCTTTTCGGGTCGCAGGTCATTAGTATCACTTCACCACTTGCTTCTGCTGAGGTCGGACACTTCCCCTCCCAGTCCGATTCGCTTTGCTGCTTTGTCTGTCTGTGAAACTGCTTGAGCCTTTCTTGCATATCTTCCAAACCATAATTATGGACGTATTTGGTCAGTTGGTCCCTCAACACAATTGATAACATTTCTTCAAAGAGAAGACAGGCTGTAGGCGAGTCGATTTGCCCTGTTGGCATGCACACAGCTGGATATCTCATTGACTTCAAGACTTGATGAAGTATCTATCTTTTCCACCATTACCCTCAGCACTGGCTCTCCCCAAGGATGTGTGCTGAGCCCTCTTCTGTTCACTCTGCTCACATATGATTGTACAGCCACACATCCAGGCTGTCATATTGTTAAGTTTGCAGATGATACAGCGGTGGTGGGATGCATCACAAACAATGATGAGTCCAGCTACAGACAGGAGGTGGAACACCTGGAGAGCTGGTGCAAAGAGAATAACCTTCACATGAATGTGAAGAAGACAAAGGAGATGATTGTGGACTTCAGAAGGAACAAACACACCCACGCCCCACTGAACATAGGTGGATCTGCAGTGGAAGTGGTCTCCAGCTACAAATACTTGGGTGTACACTTGAATGATAACCTCAGCTGGAGCAACAACACCACCAGCCTGATCAAGAAAGGTCATCAGAGACTCTACTTCCTCAGACGGCTGAGACGAGCTGGTCTGAGCAGCCCAGTCCTCACCTCCTTCTACAGGTGTGCAGTGGAGAGCATCCTGTGCTCCAGCATCAACGTGTGGCATGGAGGCTGCACAGTTGCAGAGAGGAAAGCTCTGCAGAGAGTGGTGAAGGCTGCACAGAAGTCTGTTGGAGTCAGTCTCCCCACCATCACAGACATTTACACCTCCAGATGCAGGAAAAGAGCCACCTGCATCATGAAAGACCTCACTCACCCAGCACACTCACTCTTTGCCCCACTCCCCTCAGGACGGAGGTTGAGGAGCATCAAATGTAGAACCACTAGACTGAGGAACAGCTTCTACCCTGAGGCTGTTAGACTCATGAATAAATAAATAATAAGAATAATCACTGCAAAATATCACATCATGCTGATGCTGATCTGTTTTCTTGTTGCTGTGTTCATCTGCTCATACAGACTCATGTTCGTGCTGCTGTTTATAATGATGTTTTCCTACTACATTAGGGCTTAGTGTATTTCTAGTTGATGTTTTTTTCTTAGTTAATCCTAGATGTTATTACTGTTTTTCTCTTGCATTTGTTGTTGGATGTAACTGGGACCCTGTGTACATAATCTCGTTTTCATCACATGTACCACATGCGGTGCAAATGACAATAAAGACTCTCTGACTCTGACTATCTCTGCTGCCATCTGTGGAGCTAAAGGACACATATTTAATTGGATTTACTTTAACTGGTTCCTGCTTTTTGGATTAGGCTGGTTGCTGGTTTTATCTACAATCAAGGAAGTCGTCAGCAGCAAATTGGGACCCAATCACGTTGCTTGCCTTTGTGATGGCTTGGTTCGTGCCCGTGTACCCAGACTCCATTGCCTTGGGCAGAATGGATCAGATCTCTGGGATTTTTACTCAGGCATGTTCCATCGGTGTGGCAAATAATTGGACATTTCGGAACCGTTTTTGGACCAACACAGACTCAAGTTAGATGTGCAAATTAAACAGTAGAGTATGTAAAGACACAAAAGAGTGAGGAGATGTAGTCAGTGTGTTCTCCAGCAGTCTAAGCCTATCCACCTCTTTCCCCAAAAGCTCATGTAGGCCGCCATGACAGTCCGGTCCCGCCCCCTCCCGGTAGTGTACTTCCGGCTGAAGTCTTACCGGTGTGGTTTGCTGTGAAAAACAAGCCGGGACAACAGTTTATTTCCTCTCGTTTTTTAAATTTTTTGGGTTGTTTCTTGCTGGGTTAGAGGATGTTACAGCCAGGTATACGTTTGAGCAACACACTGTTGTGTAAACGTGAAGGATTTATCTCCATCGAAGGAGCTGACAGCAGCTCGTTCCTGCTGTCGAAGACGTCGTGCTCCGATCAACTTTAGTTTGGTAAACAAAATATTCTATATAAATCATTTTGTGAAACCATGTCAGAACAATATCGGAGTATAACCGTCTGTTTAGTAGCTGTTTTTTTCTTCTTCATGATTTAGCGTCTGTCCAGCTGTGGTTAGCTTAGCATGTAGCTACTTTACATGCTAACTTCCAGACGGTAACACTCACAACAAATGACTGGTTCTGGTCCTTGTTGAGCCTGGACTTTTTTTGGCTGTGTGTTGTTTTAGTTAAACTGTTATTTAGCTGGTTAGATATGATTGAGACAGTTTACACATCTATTTTCCAAGACAGACCGTGTCAACAATGACTAGGCTTCAAAACCTGACCCGTCATTAAACCAGAGTTATTAAAGCACATTTAAAATAATGATGTGAATTAAAGAGGAGAAAAGTGCACATGAAGCTAAATTTGTACTTAAATGTGAGTAAATAAAGCATTTACTTAACAAATCTGTCATTAAATAATATAACTATATTATTTATATTTATTTATATTATTTAATGACAGATCTGTTAAAGCTGGGGTATGTAAGATTGTAATGTAGTCTGTAACTTTTCAAACAATATATTTTTAACATATTTCTTCACTCTGTCACTATCTACTGACAAACTGATGTTAGACAAAGTAATCTCTGAAAAAAACTATAGTCCCCTTGCTTCTCTATCAGCATTTATAAAAACACTAAAAACACAGAGTGACCAGGACAATGACAGCCAATAAAAACAGAGTTTGTAACCAGCCAATTAAAAACAGAGCTTGAATTTGAATCAGCCAATAAAAACAGAGCTTGAATTTGAATCTCAGCAGAGCCTCCCCCTCAGAGCCATATATGGCTCTGAGGGGGAGGGATCAGAATGCTTTGCCTGTTGAAAATTTTTCTAAGTTCTGAACTCTACAGAAAGTTACACATAGCACCTTTAAGTAAATGCTTTATTTACTCACATGTTAGTACAAATACTGTACTGTACACACTGTCTATGACAAGACAAGTTTTCTTTTTCTACTTTACAGGAGTGAAGGGCCGTGATCCATCCAGAGATAAGATCGTACATTAAGTAAACGATTTTTTTACTCACATTTTAGTACAAATACTGTACTGTACACACTGCCTATGACAAGACAAGTTTTCTTTTTCTACTTTACAGAAGAGTGAAGGGCCGTGATCCATCCAGAGATAAGATCGTACACCTGGGTCCAGTCTCAGATCCTAGACCTGGTTCTAGTCTTGGATTCCTGTGGAGTTGGCTGAAATCGGACAGTTCCACATGAAGAGAAAGCTGTTCAGTTTGCTGGTCTCCATCATTGCTTGTTGAATTGGTTTTGCTCTTTATTCTGTGCCAATTCATTTTCATTAAGACAACACCACCCACAGTTGTCATATTGTACAGTATTCAGTTTCAACTGTTTTAAATGTATAATTATAGCTTTTATTCTGAACTTTGTCAGTCTCCTGGGTGATGAAAACTTATAAGCAAAATTAATGTTTTATGCTTTGCACATGTGAATAAAAACACTGGCCTAAGGACAATCAAGACCTTTAGTTTTTATTTATGTGTATTACAATGAGTAGTATGGGTGACATCACAATGAAACTACTTCACATTATTAGACATTGAACAGTGTATTTTAATTATTGAAATAACAACAAAAAGAACAAATGTAAATGAACATAGAAGATTTTATTTTAACTCGTTTGTTACTGTGTACGACTGCACAAAACTTCTGGACCAAGTCGAGTTTCCATCCATCTCCCGGGAGTCTGCTGGTGATTGAAGATTCTACGACCGAACAGAGTACCTTAACACAGAAATTTTAAGATATGGAGTAAATAATTTCTATGTTTCTCTTGCATATAATATATATACTCTACACCATGAATGTTTTGTTGAAAAGCTTATGTACAATAGTGTACGTATGAAATCAACTGAAAAATGACTTCTTTTTTTGTTTTATTCAACAACAATGTAACAGGTTCTTTAAATGGCAACACATGGTTTTCTCAAAACAACAATACATATTTCATATTATCTTGTCTTTGAATATTGCAGAAAATATATAACTACTTTATCATCAACTTGTTAATTAATTAAACAGCATGTGTTTCAACTTTGTACATTTAACTTGTGACATTTTCAACAAATTTTATATTAAATGTATGCTTCCATTCACAGCACAGACTTGAACTCTGACTATATTAATGTCTGGCTGTGATCTAAATATTCTGATATCAGATAAGTGATGTACCTTCCACAGTGTCCAGTCAGCCTGCCCGTGAGCAGTGAGATGGGACGTTAACTGTGCTTCAGCTGTCACTGAAACACAGATAACGTCTTATCTTCGCAGTTAACGTATTATCTTTGCAGCTTCGTATAACATCCTTGGAATGTATCCACCTCTTATGTGCTGCCATTTACGTAAGGTAAAGGAAACTTTTGTGTAAAAAAATAAATAAATCGCTAGCAAGTATGTTACCCCACACGTAAACAACAGCGCGGGACCGCGGGCTGAAGTACACTCCCGGCTTCCGCTATGAATTATGGGTAGTGGCGCGAAAACGAAAATAAGGTGGATAGCAGCAAAACTAAAGGACAGCTTAGGAAACCCAAGACAACCCTAACTATAGGATTTGTCAAAACAGAAAGTCTTACGCCAAGTCTTAAAAGTGGACAGTTAAACGTGCAGACAGAAACTAGAAGTTGGGTGCATCAGAGAGGAGTCTGAGAACTATAAGTTCTGGCTCCCATTCTATGTTTAAAAACACTAGGAACCACATCTAAAAAAGCTAAGTCTGGTCCTCTGGCCATTCAAAAAACCAAACAAAGCAAAAAAAAATGTAGAAACGTTTCGTCTTTCGTCCGAAAGACTTCCTCAGTCTGAGATGCTGTATTCAGCTCAGTCTTATAAATAGCACCCTCTCACAGTGGATCAACCAGTTGGCTGATGACAGCCGAAACCAGCTGCTCACATGATCAAGGAGGACCATCAGCCTAACGATGGATCGTTAGCACCCTGATGGTTGTTTGCTATTCACAGAGGGCTGAGTGATACTAGCAATAACAGCATTGTAAGAGGGGGACAGTTGAACCCGGAGGCCTCCACCTCTGTTTAATGATGGACGGTTTCTTTTCACAAAGATGGCCTCCTTTACTCCTCTCTCAAACCATTGTTCCTCTCTATCAAGGATGTGAACATCTTCATCCCTGAAAGAGTGACCGCTGGCCTGGAGATGAGTGTAGACTGCAGAGTCCTGACCTGATGATGTTGATCTTCTGTGCTGGGCCATCCTTTTGGCCAGTGGCTGTTTAGTTTCCCCGATATAAGACTGATCACAGCCCTCCTGACACTGAACAGCATACACAATATTACTCTGTTTGTGCCGGGGGACTGGATCTTTGGGATGAACCAGTCTTTGCCGTAATGTATTTTGGGGTTTAAAAGCCACTGGGACGTTGTGTTTAGAAAATAAACGTCTCAATGTCTCTGAAACTCCCGCAACATACGGAATGACCACTGGTCTGGGTCTGGGTTCCTTCTTTTCACCTGATGGTTGGCTGGAGTCCTGTTTGGGTTTCTTCTCTGCTTTCAGGAAGGCCCAGTTAGGATATCCACATTTCTCTAGAGCCGGTTTTGTGTGTGATTTCTCCTAGGAACCACAGTCAAACCTTCAGTCTGCAATGATCAATAACTTCAATGAAATTTCTTACTAATGGTCAAGCCTTGGTTGGCTAGGGATGATAGGGTGACACCCCATGTGGGTTGAGCAGATGGAGCTGGGTGCCTTGTGAGCCAGGTAGCATGTGAGGACAGGTCCTGGACATCAGGTGACCTGGGTGCATGAAACTTCTAACATAATAAATTTTACATCTTACCAAGTAGTTAAAGGACAACACCCACCGTGACAGTAACAATTCACCATGTTGGACAATTACTGTAGTAGAATATGATGTCTATTTTCATTTTTGCATTTGGGCCATGCGAGTATAAAAACAAAAAAACAACGGATTCCCGGAAACCTCCAGAAACTCCACCGAAGATTGCCGAAGTCCTGAGTTACATCAATACAGGCTCCTCTCAGAAGGCAGGAGTGAGTTCGCGATGGAGGTTTATGAGAGTGAGAGCCGCGGATCCGCGCTCAGAATATGATAGACATCAGTGTGCGACCACAGGATTAATCAACAGGCAGATTTATTAACAAGGGAATATTAAAAATGTTTTGCTTTTTTTCCTCTCTCTCTCTGAGCATCGGAGGAGGTGGTGGTGTCTGCGCGCTGATCACTGTAGCCAGCTGTACAATAATTACTGAAGAAATATTAAAAATGACACGACAGGACTACATGTAAAAGTTACTTTCGCTTTTTTTCCCCTCTCTCTGAGCATCGGAGGAGGTGGTGCTGTTGTCTGCGCGCGCTGATCACTGCAGCCAGCTGTACATTATTACTGAGGAAATATTAAAAATGACACGACAATTTGTACACGTCTGACGTCTGTCCCATGTCGCAGTCCAGTTCAGCTCAGCTCCACGCCACGTTTGGAGCAGCGCTCAGGCTTCATTTCTGAACAAGTTTATTTGAGCGGGACCCGCATTCAACTGTTGTCTTATGAATGACCCGAGGAGGATTAAATGGCAGGACCAGTAGCACTGGTCTGTGCGGGAATAGCGCGGGTTTGACTTATGAAAGGGGTAAAAAGCCGAGCCGACTTCATGAGGAAATTAATGAATTTGTCGCGAGCGAGCGAATTAAATAGTGTCCTACGTGGATGCGCGACCTCTAAATATTTCCTGGTGCAGTTGTGGGTACAGCTGGACCAGCGCTCTGTTTTTATTTATTTTTTAGAACTTTTCCAAAACTGAAGACAAATCGCTTAGATCAACACTAGAAATGCTGCACTCGTCTGAGTCGACATGCTCCGCCATTATTATTTACATGCGCGTTGAGCAGCGGCTCCCCACGTGTACGTCAAATGACGGTTTTGCGGAATGCACGGAATTTTAGGGGCGTGTCCCAGAGAAATGACTATCATAACTTGGAATGAAATTTTAATATATTTATAATTTATTATGCAAAAACGACCAGAGCTCAATGATATAAGATATATATGTTCTGACAAATATTCAAATTTACAAAATCATGTCACAATCCCTTTAATGAATCCTAAGAAAAGATTACCAGAATCTGCTCAACTGTTATTACGTTACAATTTTTTTTATTCTAGGATTAAGTCAGACAAAAACAGTCAAAAATTCAAAAAGGACAGTTTTCAATTATCGACCGTCCAACTGTGACCCCTGAGAGATTCAGCTGAAAGACCTGGTGCACCTTTTATTTGAACCTGCAGAGATTTTAACAGCTGATCTGAAGCAAACAGGCAGGTGTTCAACTGAACTGACCACTCATGCTGTTTGATGGTCTCCATCATCCATNTAAACCCATGTATTTTCCAATTTAGTATTTTTACAATAAAGATGTATTAAAGCATATTTTATTATTTAGTTATGCACAAGGTGCTTGATAAAGTTGCAAAACCATATTTGTCTGAGCTGCTTCAACCTTCCTGCCCTCCCCGATCTCAGATCAGCTGAGCAGTTGCTGCTGACAGTCCTCAAAACTTTTTAAATCTTATTTAAAAACACACATTTATTCCTTGGCTTTTAACACGTGATCTTATCTTTTATGGCATGTTAACACACCTGCAGTAAGACTGGTATATGTATTTATTTTTGTATGCTTTTTATAGTTTTTAATTAACTTGTCTTTTATGTTATTGTACAGCACTTTGGTTGACCCTGTGGTTTTTAAAATGTGCTTTATAAATAAAGTTGATTTAAAACATCACACTGTGATCTTTGAAACTGCCAGTGTCTCCCTGGCAAAGCTGCTGCTGGGCGCAGATGATGGATGGATGGATGGTCTGTGAACACCTTGAGGAGCTGAAGGGGTGGATGTTGATGCCTGTGTCTCCCTGGTAAAGTTGCTGCTGGGCGCAGATGATGGATGGATGATGGATGGGTAGATGGATGGTCTGTGAACTTTAACTTTAAACTGTCCAAAGGACTTTGGCCACTTTTGACTGTTTTTGTCTGACTTCATCCTAGAACCAAATAATTTATAACGTAATAACAGTTGAGCAGATTCTAATAATCTTTATGTTATGATTCTTTAAAGGTCAAATGCAAATGGAAAGTTCTCTTAACTTCCAGTATGGATTTAAACACTATACACACTTCACATTGTAAAATAAGTTTAGGAAATTGAATGTTCGAGGACACCACTTAAGAAAATATAACGTTTAATAGGAAAAGTTTGAAGTGACAAACAGAAGTAACGAATTTCCATCTGGTGTCTCACGGCTTCCTCCAGAAGACGACACAGAGGTTGTTGAATTCTGGTGATTTTCTTCTGTTGACTGTAAAAGAAAAATGTGGTTAATTTAGTCCAGAAACTGTTTTTTTTTTTTTACTAACAGAATGTAATCACAGGATGTTCATGTACTGACTGTAACCCGTTGGAGTTATTTGAATTAATATTCAATGTTTTATAGACATAAATGTGTCAAGCTAGCTTCAATTATTTTCGCCATAGTACTTTGTAACACTTATCATGAAATACCTAAAAAACCACACCACTTATATTATCCAAACTAATTTAGTGTAATCACAAGATGTTCATGTACTGACTGTAACCCGTTGGAGTTATTTGAATTAATATTCAATGTTTTATAGACATAAATGTGTCAAGCTAGCTTCAATTATTTTCGCCATAGTACTTTGTAACACTTATCATGAAATACCTAAAAAACCACACCACTTATATTATCCAAACTAATATAGTGTAATCACAAGATGTTCATGTACTGACTGTAACCTGTTGGAGTTATTTGAATTAATATTCAATGTTTTATAGACATAAATGTGTCAAGCTAGCTTCAATTATTTTCGCCATAGTACTTTGTTACACTTATCATGAAATACCTAAAAAAACCACACCACTTATATTATCCAAACTAATTTAGTGTAATCACAAGATGTTCATGTACTGACTGTAACCCGTTGGAGTTATTTGAATTAATATTCAATGTTTTATAGACATAAATGTGTCAAGCTAGCTTCAATTATTTTCGCCATAGTACTTTGTTACACTTATCATGAAATACCTAAAAAACCACACCACTTATATTATCCAAACTAATTTAGTGTAATCACAAGATGTTCATGTACTGACTGTAACCCGTTGGAGTTATTTGAATTAATATTCAAATTTTTATAATTTATTTTCGTAGTGCACGCACAGGTTTGGAAGAAGTCAAAGCGAACCTACTTTAAATGCAGCAGATTTGACCACTACGTGACAATATTAAAGAGTGGTTGAGCTCAGGAGCCCTCGTACTATAAAGTCAGCTATGAAATATATTTTTATATCTGTTCATTGAGCTACATTTTAAAGACATAAAGCCGCCCGCGCGCGTTGCTCGTGGCGATCCTACTTTTTAAAATCCTGCAGTTTTGAGCAGTACGTGATTTTATTAAGGACACGTTCAGCTGAAGACCCATCTTTGCTATAATTTTAAAAACAAATAATTGTTTTTACCGTGTTATTCATGTAAAGTCCTTCCGTGTTTGCTTCCCTCTCTTCCGTGAAAACAGCTCGAGTCCACACAGACTCCTCCTTCCGGCGCGGGTGAGCACGCGTTGTCATCCCTCTGAAACCACACCAAAAATCTGGTGCGGCGCAGCTCGGAATATCCGGTGGGGAAGGCGTAAAGTGGGTGTCTGCAACGCACATATGACGTAATATCCGACCTGTGCCGACCGGTGGAAAAGGGGCATTAGACAAAAGGTGACT
This sequence comes from Garcialebias charrua, assembly GCA_038048925.1. Lineage (NCBI taxonomy): Eukaryota > Metazoa > Chordata > Actinopteri > Cyprinodontiformes > Rivulidae > Garcialebias > Garcialebias charrua. The sequence goes on along the minus strand of JBBPBX010010940.1, from coordinate 26,411 downwards.
TATCTGTGAGCAGCAGTATGGTTTCATGCCAAGAAAGAGCACCACAGATGCCATCTTTGCTTTGAGGATGTTGATAGAGAAGTACAGAGAGGGTCAGAAAGAACTCCATTGTGTGTTTGTGGATTTAGAAAAAGCATATGACAGGGTGCCAAGAGAGGAGGTGTGGTATTGCATGAGGAAATCTGGAGTGGCAGAAAAGTATGTTAGACTGGTACAGGACATGTATGAAGACAGCAGGACAGTGGTGAGATGTGCTGTAGGAGTGACAGATAGCTTCAAGGTGGAGGTGGGATTGCATCAAGGATCGGCTCTGAGCCCCTTCTTGTTTGCTCTGGTGATGGACCGACTAACAGATGAGGTCAGGCAGGAATCCCCATGGACTATGATGTTTGCAGATGACATTGTGATATGTGGTGAGAACAGGGAACAGGTGGAAGAGAACTTGGAGAGGTGGAGGTATTCACTTGAAAGAAGAGGAATGAAAGTCAGCCGTAGTAAGACAGAGTACATGTGTGTGAATGAGAGGGAGGCCAGTGGAACAGTGAGGCTACAAGGAGCAGAGGTCACAAAGGTGCAGGACTTCAAGTACTTGGGGTCCACTGTCCAGGAAAATGGGGAATGTGGTAAAGAGGTGAAAAAGAGAGTCCAGGCAGGATGGAGTGGATGGAGAAAAGTTTCAGGAGTGATTTGTGACAAAAAGGTGTCAGCAAAGGTCAAAGGAAAAGTTTACAAGACAGTGGTGAGACCAGCTATGTTGTATGGTCTGGAGACAGTGTCATTGACAAAAAGACAGGAGAAAGAACTGGAAGTAGCAGAAATGAAGATGCTGAGGTTCTCCTTAGGAGTGACAAGGATGGATAAGATCAGGAATGAGATAATCAGAGGTACAGCACATGTTGAACAACTGGGAGATAAAGTTAGGGAGGCCAGACTGAGATGGTTTGGACATGTCCAGAGGAGGGACAGTGGGTATATTGGTAGAAGGATGTTAGAAATGCAGCTGCCAGGAAAAAGACACAGAGGAAGGCCAAAGAGGAGATATATGGATGCAGTTAGAGAGGACATGAAGGTAGTTGGAGTGAGGACAGAGGATGCAGAGGACAGAGTGAGGTGGAGGAGGATGACTCGCTGTGGCGACCCCTGAAAAGGGAAAAGCCGAAAGAAGAAGAAGAAGAAGAAGATTGTTATGATTTAAATACATACAGTATTTTATATTTTAAAATTATATTATTTTTAAGAAACAGTAATGGCATGTCTTCCAAATAGATTTTTTTAGTTTGCTACATTAGCATGTTGAATAAGCTAATTGGTTTATGCCAACATAACCTCATGAAAGCTTAATGCTTGTTCAAAAGACGTGGACTCAGTCTTACTGTCAATGAGACATACAGTAGCTTATTTTTTCTAGTGCATTGCATTTAAGATTAAAAACTTTTCAAACCCTTTGTCATGAACAGTTATTAACAGGTGCAACACAACCATTGTTTCTTATTATATACTTATGTGAAAAGCAAATCTGAACATCTACAAAGTTGACATGAAAATCATATCTCACTGGGCTTCAAATATTGGGGACTAACTACCAAGTTGGATACACAAAAATGAAAAAGTTTACACATTTTCTATTGCAATCACATAAAATACCACTTTTGCTCTAACTGATGGCCTAATCAAAAGAGACATATTGCCAAAAACAACATAGAATTACAAAAACTAAAGTGAGAGATTAGAGATGGGTTCCAGATGATTGTGACAACTCTGTGATTATTTTAAGAGAGTTTATGGTGCAAGCTTTTCGAACATGTTTAACCATCTTGCAATATGAGAGTGAGACTCTGTAGGGGTAATTGAGAACTTTTGCAAACTTTTCAAAACATTTAATAAACTTCAAAGTTCATGCTCAATAATCCAGGTTTAAAAAATCCTACAGAGTTAAATCAGGTCCTCCGGACGGTTTATTTATGTTGCAACGTTTCGTCTTTCATCCATTCAACACTTGCTCTTCTCAAGGGCGGACGTCTCCTCTCAGTCTCTGCTTTGCTTTTGCTTTGTCTTGTCTGTGAAACTGTCTGAGAGCCTCTCTTCTACAAAATCTTCCGAATCATAACTATAGACTTCAATTTGGTCAGTTGCTCCCTCAACACAACTGATAACATTTCTTCAAAGAGAAGACAGGCTATAGGCGAGCCGATTTGCCCTGTCGGCATGCACACAGCTGGATATCTCATTGACTTGGAAGACTTGATGATGTGTCTATCTCTGCTGTCATCTGTGGATCTTAAGGATGCATACTTAATTGGATTTATGATAACTGGTTCCTGCTTTTTGGATTTGGCTGGTTCCTGGTCTATCAACACAAAAGGAAGACGTCTGCAGCAAATCCGGACCTGGTCAGGCTGCCTGCCTTACATGATGGCTTGGTTCATGTCTCGAGAAACCAGACTTTTGGCTGAATGGATTAGGTCTCTGAGATTTTCTCATTGGTATGGTCATTTTAATTCGGACATTTCGGAAGCGAGTGGACCGACACAGACTGAAGGTAGATGTCATTAAAGTTCTGCCTGTTACCAAAACAATCGTGTTTATCTGACATTCGGCTCCCCGACTGGCCTTGATAGGCCGTCTTATCTCAACACGTCTAAGGCCCCGTTTACACTGCAGGCAAATCTGACCCAAATCTGATTTTTTTGCCCCATCTGACCCATATCTGATTTTTTAATGACAGTCTGAACGCACCAAATCCGATTTTTTCAAATGTGACCAGGCCGTTTCAGTATGTGGTTTTAAATCAGATATATATCTGATGTTTTCAAAGTGACTGCAGTGTGAACGCTCATGTGACTTACATCTGACTTTTTCAGAACACGTGCGGCTCATTTAATTGAGCCCGCACGTGTTTCTACAGACAGAGGGGACACGCAGCTCAGAGCGGGGTGGGGGCTAGCGGGGGACAAGCTCTCTGTAGCTCAGAGCGAGGTGGGGGCTAGCGGGAGGGACAGCTCTCTGTACTTGCAGCGACGCACACACCACTCGCTTTGCTTTCTTCTCAGTTTTTGCCTTTCATCTTTGGATGCAGCTCTCCCCGATTGGAGAACAACTTCAAAATTAGGAACACACACTGAAAACTGTTGCGCGCGTCCATGTTTACTTCCTGAAACACAGGGTGCTGCGTCAGCGTCAGGACAAAAACAAGCGACCAGCCCCATGAAAAGAAGCCCAAACAAGCAACTCGCAGCCTGCGTGTCATGTCACGCAGGCTGAGACATGAGCCGCAGCGCGCACGGGATCCAAAAGAGAAATGGAGCAGAACACAGCTGAAGCTCAATTTTTAATATTTCATCACATCTACAGCTGCACTGATCAGCGCGCTATGTTTTCTTCTGCGCATGCGGGTCACTTCTGCAACGTAGAGCGTTCACACTGGAGTCATGCCAGGTCTGATGCAGGTCGCATTTAAAATGTAGTGTGAACGTTCACACCAAAAGATCTGATTTTTTTTAAAAATCGGAATTGAGCATTAAGACCTGCAGTGTGAACGTAGCCTGAGAAGTTTTGTAAACCAGATGCTCTCATCCCCTCCCA
>JBBPBX010010939.1:12317-54047 GCA_038048925.1 Garcialebias charrua | reverse complement strand
TATTTTTTATTTTTTTTATTTAATTAATTAATTAATTTATTAATTTATTTATTTATTATGATTTTTTTTTTCAAGAGACTGGGTGTTGGAGAGCCTTCATGCCTGGACGGACACACGTAGCTGGGTATCTCATGGATAAGATTTGTACGAATTGGATTTATGATAAAAGGGTTTCTGCTTTTTGGAATCAGCGGATACTTAGGAAATTGACAAATTAGGAAGACGCTGGCAGCAGTTTCGACCACGATTAGGCTGCCAACCTCATGTGAAGGATTCATTTGTGCTTCGAGCTCTCAGACTCATATGCTTTGCAAGCTCCCTGGGACTCACTGGCATGATGGATTCAACCCTGGAGAAAAGTTAATTATGCATGGACCGGCGGAATGTCCACAAATCTGGCTGTTTGGATTTGCCATTGTGAGTTCCAGCAGAACTGAACTGAAGACAGACATGAACCAGAGTCTGCCTGCCCAAACAATTGTTGTTTATGTGAATCTGACATCCCTGCTTGGCCTAGGAAGGCCAACGTATCTCAAATTGCACCTGGCGGATATGTAAATAGAGAAACTCTGTCCTGTCCCCCCCCAGATATTCTGTGAATGCTTATACTGGCTGAGAAACACTGTAACATCTTATATGGATACTCTGGCTGAGAGACACTGTAACATCTTATCAAAGTCAAAAGTCAAAGTCAAAGTCAACTTTATTGTCAGATCTGCAATATGTACAGTGCAGGACATACACAGGACCGAAATTGCGTTTCTCTCAGTCCCTCGGTGCAACAGTAAACATCTAAACATTGAAACACTGAAACATATAATAATAGACATAAGCATAAAAATAGTAAAACTAACACTGTCCTGTGTGTTTTTTTTTTTTTTTTTTTTGCATAGTGGTATAAAAAAAGAGTATAAAAAGTATAACTAAAATAAACTAAAGGTTTCTAGCATTGACATTTGCAAAGTGGCAAAGCAGCGTATGAGTCAATGTACACAGTATATGTATGAGGTAGTAGTTGATGTTGTTGTAGAGGCAAAAAGTGGCATATGCAGTAAGGCACATTGGGCATCCCTAAATAAGACCGTTCAGAGCACACTGTATATGTACCAGCAGTGGTGTAGATATTAAAGTAGTGTAAATAAATGTAAACAGTAGTAATTACATGTAAGCAGTAGTAATAAAAGTAAACAGTATTAATAAATGTAAACAGAGAATGTAAACAGTATTATGATTATAGGCAGTGATGTAATACAGACATTAGTGCAATTATGAGAAGTAGTGCAAACTGTATGAGCACATGACCGAGAGTTTAGTGAAAACCCGTTTGGTGACACAGAGTCTAGTGTTAAAAACTTTGTGTTGAGTGATAATATGTGAGAAAGTTAATATGTGATAATATGTGAGAAAGTTATATGGATACTCCGGCTGAGAGACACTGTAACATCTTATCAGGACTATTGATACTCGTACCAACTGAGAGACACTGTAACATCTTATCAGGACTATTGATACTCGTACCAACTGAGAGACGCTGTAATATCTTATCAGGACTATTGATACTCGTACCAACTGAGAGACACTGTAACATCTTATCAGGACTATTGATACTCGTACCAACTGAGAGACACTGTAACATCTTATCAGGACTATTGATACTCGTACCAACTGAGAGACGCTGTAATATCTTATTAGGACTATGGATCCTCTGGCTGAGAGACACTGTAGCATCTTATTAGGACTATGGATACTTCAGCTGAGAGACATTGTAACATCTTATCAGGACTATAGAAACTATCTGGAAGTGTTCATGGACAAATCCCACCATCTTGTTGTCCATTTAAATGTATGTGTCTATCTACGTTGCTTGCTGTGGTAGTTTTTTTTAATACCGTAAACGGCATGGTGTGAGAGATCTTTTTAAAATACCTCTCTCTCCTTGTGTTGTCTTCCCTTATTCTAAGGGCAGAGCTTCTCAGAAGCTTCCATCTTTAGGACGGCTGTACGGAAAGTAATTTTGCTGTACTTAACTGTGCAATAACAATAAAGCTTATTCTGATTCTGCTTCTGATTTTCAAGCCAGAAACTAGTAGGATTTGCTAACAGTTGTGCTCATTGAGCTACTACTAGCAATACAAGCTGAAAACAATAGATTTCCATGTGCATTCAAACATTGCAACATGTTCAGTTATAGTGGTTGGAAACTAATAACAGGATTACTGAGGTGCAAACTGACTAAAATTAAAAGAAAAATATTATTATTGCAGCTATCACTACTTTTCTTGTGCTAGTCAGCCATATTGGATTTTGAGGTTAGTGACTTTCTGAGTCGGAATTCCAACTTTTATAGATGTTTCCGTTGATTTTTCTGGCCTGAAACTCACAAATTCCAAGAACCAAGTACAAATGGACTCCTTCTATAATCCTGGCAGGTTCAAGTTGTCACACAGAAATACTTTAACATTTAATGCATCCATCAGTGTCAGTTTAGACCACGGTGTTTGGTGGCAGTCTGCAGAAAACTTAAATTTGCTTAGCTCAGAATTCATTTTTTAAATAATTAGTTGCTCCTCCTGATTGCTTTTGAGAAAACACTAGTACATTTATAGTGTTTTTACTGACATTTTATTAAAACATGACACTTTTATCTGGCTTATTTTATTCAGGGCAAATTACACTGTACTGTATTACAGTAAGTTAGATGTTTTTACTTTAACTAAATTTGTTTGTTACTTTAACTAAGTTAGATGTTTTTACTTTAACTAAATTTGGACTGCTTATTTTTATTTGTTGCTACTTTTTTGCAGCAAGCTCAGAAATAGAGCATGGCTCAAAATATGTACGTGTATGTTGTTTTACTTTTAGGATATTTTCCCTTTAAACAAAAAAAGCTTAAGTGATGGAGGTTTTTCCGCTCAATGGATTATCAGTGTTTCGGTTTCTGATTTTATTCTTCTAGAATTATTGTGCTTATGAACTGTTCAAAGGACTGATATTGTAAAAAAAAATTGTGCAATATTTGGGAATTTAAGGTGCATTAGGACTGAAATCCTGGTTTCCGTTTCCTGTTTCGTTTCTATCTTGCCATCTTCCTGTATTCTCTCACAGAATTTTTACATTTTCAGTGTTTTCTTTTCTAGTTGTTAGTTAATCTCTTTTCCAGCGATAATCGTACGGTAAAGGAACCTCTTTGGTCCACCAGCATTTTGAGACTAGTGGAAACTCGAGCAGAAATCCTGAATTACACCATTATGGAGGTGATCCTCTTATGCAACTTGCTCCTCACACTCATCCACAAAGCAAGAGCGCTCACGAGCACAAATCCACAAAAGCACTTGCCGCCAGATTATCCACAGTCCACAAAAAGGCAGCTGCCATGTTGCCTTTTAGACAAAACAATGCTTTTTGTTGGGTGCATTCGTGGCTTGGACTGATCCTGGCTCAGACCCTTGCTGAGACATGTGGATCTTAATGATTATGTGTTTGTGGCTGTATATTTAGGACAGATCCCATGATATTGCTTGGCTGGTACAAACGGGGCATTCTTCTCAAAGAGCAAAAGTACCGGTGACCAGTTTGACGGGATGCAGGCTGTAGGATCAGGAAACATGCTTTCAGATGAAGACAGTATCAGTCTCCTGTAGGAAACTGCACACAGGCTGACATGTTGTTCCAGCCAGTCAGCAGAATGCAACCTGGCTTGCTTGCTCTCTCCACTCAGCACATCAGAGGGACCCGGCCATATCTGATGTGACGTGGCTGACACCACCTTGAGAGCTGAGAGGAGATCCGGCTGATGATTAATTCCAGCTCAGACAACACAATGAAGATTCTTGCCCTGTGTTTACCCCTGCAGACGTCTCTGCTAAACTCGGGACTCTTGCATGCCACGGGGCTGTGTAATAAGGCTGTGAATCATCTGCAGTGAATGATGTGGAAATGAAAACAAGTGGTGGTCAGACTGGAGAGAGTGGATCCAGAGAAGAGACTGGGCTCTCTCTGTGGCTGCTTATGTTAAAGCAGTTCAGTTTAGCTGAGTTGAACTGACAAGTTCTGTACTCAAGTACAATTGAAAAGGAACTAAAATGTTCAAACTAGTTGTCTTTAATTAAAGGAACATGACACAAATTAAAGAGCAATACCAAAATTAATTAAAGGCATACATTTTCTTGAAGAAAAGCATGCCACCCACTCTCTTAGTTTTAGACTAAGACCATCTTCAGTTCCTTCAGTATCTGAAGAAAACTACTGCTGATGCTCTATCAGTCTGTGTGTCCTCCTGTGCTGTTGTGTGTTGGGGAGGCAGCATTAAGAGGAGAGATGCTGGGTGACTTGACTGGCTGGTGAGGATCTGGTTCTGTGTTGGGAACAGAGCTGGAGTCCCTTACATCGGTGGCAGAGAAAAGGGCCCTCAGTAAGTTGCTATCCATCATGGACAATGCTGACCATCCTCTGCACGGCGCCATCATAATATTAATTTTATTTAAAAGTGCCTTTCAGGACACCCAAGGACATCATGAAGCAGAGGAGTTCCTTCAGCCGCAGACTGCTGTCCCAGCCCTGCTCCACTGACAGATTCAGGAAGTCCTTTGTCCCTCAACCCATCAGACTGTTCAACTCCTCCCCATACAATAAAGATAGAGCCTTGTAAATCTGCGATACCCCCGAACATTTATGTATGTGTATGTATGTATATTTACATGTGCATACTGTATACGTATATGTATGCTTGGATGTGTTACATATATGTAGGTTAATCATGAATGTAGTACTCACTACCACCTTGAGCATGTGCATATTGTCTTTTTGCAAATGTGTGTATTCTGCTTCTTTTTTGATTATTTCATGATTTTTTTTACTGTATAATTAGAACATGCTACTGATGTGTCAGATTTCCCCTGGGATTAATAAAATTATCCATCGGTCTGTCCATCCGTCTGTCTTTCTTGTTGAAAAATGATGGAGTCAGTCCTTTTGGATAAACCTTGAAAAAAACATTATAGGAAATTTTATGGAATATTGTGATATCTTGCCGTCACAATTTCATAATCTCTCAGTGAGTGCAGAATTTGTTGGGAATGGCGGTCAGTTGCAACCAACTTTTACTTCAACGCTAGGGGGTTTGCTAAGGTCAAGTAGGTGTGGCAGCAAATAAGCTGAGTAAAACCATTATCACTATCCTTTACTTTTAGCAGAATGGGCGATGAACTTGTTCCATCAGTTTTGTTGGTTAATAATAATAATAATAATAATGAATTCAATTTATAACGCACTTTTCATTAATGAAAATCTCAAAGTGCTAATGCTAATGCTAATGCTCTAAAATGCAACCAAATAATTGACTTGAGTTCAATTTGATCAAGTCTTGATCCATGCTCCAATGGTATTTAACCAAAGCTGATATGAACTCGAGTCATTTTTTAAAATACTGAGTAGAGAAAATCGATCAATTATAAATGAAATGTCTTCACTTTTATCCAACAATTGTCAGTCGTGTCATCTGGACAGTTTCTTTTTTATAGAGATGTTTCGCCCTCTATCCGGAGGGCTTCTTCAGTCAGATGAAGTATATAAAAAAGAAACTGTCCAGATGACCCAACTGAGAATTGTTGGATTTGGTACCTGGATGATTGAGCATGAACTTTGTTGTTGTAAGGATGGCTCCATCCTGTTGGTCCTGTCTGTTCCCTTTGTGCTGTTTTTTTGTTAGTCAGTTCCTGGTCTGTTTTATTAGTTTTCCTAGTGTAGTCTCCTTGTTTAATTGCTCTTAGTTCAACCTCCAGTTTAGTATCCATGTTTATTTACTCTTAGTTTAACCTCCAGTTTTGTCATCCTAGTTTACTTTTCATGTTTCAGTCTCCATGTTTATTTACTCTTAGTTTAACCTCCTAGTTTACTTTTCATGTTTCAGGTTTAGTTTCCCAGTCTTGCTCTGTCTCTAGTTAATTGTCTCTAGTTAATTGTCCCCAGGTGTTTGTGATTTTGTCTCGTCTTGTCTGTGAGTATAAAAGCCCAGTTCTGTGTCTCAGTCATTGCAGCCGCATCGTCTGGTATCCCTTGTGTTCTCTGGTCTCTGGTTCATGTAAGTGTTTTTGCTGCTACGACAGCTATTTGTTTATTATCATTAAAGTGTTTATTTTTATAACTTCCTGGCCTCTGAGAATGTCTGTCTGCACCACTGGGTTTTAATCTTGCTCTGAGTAAATCCTGACAGTATGCAGCTGCCATCAAAAAAGCCCAGCAGACAGCATATTCCTCCTACCTGTCCTTTCGAGTCCACGCGGATGGAGGAGACCGTGGTCCGCTGCAGCGGTTTTCAGGTCCGGCCCGTGTCGGCACCAGAGGACTTCAGCCAGGAAGTAGAAGTCCTGCCTTCCCCACTTCTGGTCCTCTAACAGGAAGAGTCTCGCGCCGGATGGGCCACTCGACCCGTGAGTCCAGTTCCTCCTCGTGCTCGGCACTGCTCGTCTCGGGGTGGACGTCCGGGGAAGACGCCGAGGACGATTTCCTTATTTTTACTCCTCAGCGTCAACACCGCCATAAGAGCAGCAAAAGGAAGACCCGGAAGCAGTCAACCGCACCTCCGTCATGGTCAGCTGATCAGACTCGGTCCAGCGAACCTGAGTTTTTTGGATGTAACTCCAACGCTCCAGTGGGAGCGAGTTCCGTTGCCTCAACTCCTAGGTTTCCGGTGAGGGCGGAAATCAACGCCTCAACACTGTCGCTCGAAGCTGCTCCTGCTCGGTCCGGTGAGAACAGTCACAGCGTCTTCCCGGGGGCAGGTCTTGTCACCGCTCACTCTTCCCCCCGTTCATCTGACCAGATGGAGGGGGACCAGCACACAGGTCAGTCAACAGAACAATATTCTTTCTTTCCAGCGGAGGTCACCCTAGGAGAGCCTTCAGGGGTGATAAATGTTCCTGTCACTTCACCTTCACCTAGAAACGCTCCTTTGTCCCTTTCTAACTCACACCAATTTCAGCCCAGTGAACTTATCCAAATAAACCGGACTTTAGGAAGTCTAATCACCTCTGCTAAAAATAACCCGGACTGTTTTGATTTTGTGCTTTCCCTCGCTGAAAAGTTTATGTTGTCTCAACCCGGTCTGACCCAGCTTCCAGAATATGAACATTTTTTAATTGAAATAAGGACTCTAAAATCATCCGGCCCTGAACATACAGCAGTAGCAAACCCTGAACCGGCTAGCTCTCCAGCGCTTGCATTGTCCTGCTCTGAGGGGGTCCTGGATGACGCCCCTCATGTCTCGTGTTCCGAGGGGGTCCTGGAAAACGCCCCTCACTTCTCCGGTGCTGTGGATGGACCTGAACCAAGAGAGGGTTCCCGATCTGGTCCTGGACCGGGCCATCGCCGCCGTGGCGGAGATCGAAGGCGGAGAGGACCTACCAATTCTTCGGTTGCTGCAGACTTGACGCCCGTCTCTTCGGCTGCTGCAGACTCGACGCCCGGCTCTTCAGCTGCTGCAGACTCGACGTCCGGCTTTTCGGCTGCTGCAGACTTGACGCCCGGCCCGTCGGCTGCAGTCTCCTCGCCTGGCTCGTTGGCTCCTGATACTTCGGCTCCTGATCCTGATTCTACGGCTCCTGGTCCTTCGGCTCCTGGTCCTGATTCTTTGGCTCCTGGTCCTTCGGCTCCTGGTCCTTTGGCTCCTGGTCCTTTGGACCTTGCCTCGACCGACGAAGACCCTGCCACGACCGACGAAGACCCTGCCTCGACCGACGAAGACCCTGCCTCGACCGACGAAGACCCTGCCTCGACCTACGAAGACCCTGCCTCGACCGACGAAGATGCCTCAATCTCTACAGAGGGTCCTTGCACCGCTGATGTCTCGACGTCTACAGAGGGTCTTTGCACCGCTGATGTCTCGACATCTACAGAGGGTCTTCGCACCGCTGATGTCTCGACGTCTATAGAGGGTCTTCGCACCGCTGATGTCTCAACGTCTACAGAGGGTCTTCGCACCGCTGATGTCTCGATGTCTACAGAGGGTCTCAACGCCAGACGTCTCAACGCCAGACATCTCAACGCCAGACGTCTCAACGCCAGACGTCTCAACGCCAGACGTCTCAACGCCAGACGTCTCAACGCCAGACGTCTCAACGCCAGACGTCTCAACGCCCCAAGACGTCTCAACGCCCCAAGACGTCTCAACGCCCCAAGACGTCTCAACGGCCCAAGACGTCTCAACGGCCCAAGACGTCTCAACGGCCCAAGACGTCTCAACGGCCCAAGACGTCTCAACGGCCCAAGACGTCTCAACGGCCCAAGACGTCTCAACGGCCCAAGACGTCTCAACGGCCCAAGACGTCTCAACGGCCCAAGACGTCTCAACGGCCCAAGACGTCTCAACGGCCCAAGACGTCTCAACGTCCCAAGACGTCTCAACGTCCCAATACGTCTCAATGCTCGCCTCGACGCCCCAAGACGTCTCAACGCTCGCCTCGACGCCCCAAGACGTCTCAGCGCTCGCCTCGACGCCCTAAGACGTCTCTTCGCTCGCCTCGATGCCCCAAGACGTCTCTTCACTCGCCTCGACGCCCCAAGACGTCTCGCCTCCTTGTCTGACGTTGTCTCTTCATTCGCCTCCTTGCCTGAGGACGTCCTTACGCCCGTCTCATTGTCTGATGTCTCGACGCCTTCTGGAGACTCTGCGTTCGTCTCCACACCTGCGCTCATCTCAACGCCTTCTGCAGACTCTACGCTCGCAGAAGACTCTATGCTCGCAGAGGACTCTACGCTCGTTTCAACGCTCGTTTCAACGCCTTCAGACATCGCAACGCTCGACTCATCGCCATCCGCTGTCTCGCCGTCTGCAGTTTGCCCGCATGCTGACTGGACTCCTACAGACCGCCCGCAGGCTGACTCCTCGCTTGTAACCTCTGATGGTCGGTCTCTCGGCCGTTCCCCTGAGGTTGCTCCCCTGAGGTTGCTCCCCTGAGGTTGTTCTTGCATGGGCGGGCGTGGCGTAGTGGTAATGGCAGTCGTCCCCGATCGGAAGGTTGGAGGTTCGAATCCCGGTTCCCCACACCATGTGTCGTTGTGTCCCTGGGCAAGACACATAACCCCGAGTTTCTCCCGGTAGGACTGGAAAGGCGCCTTGCATGGCAGTCTGACGCTACCAGTGTATGAATGTGTGTATGAATGGGTGGATGGCTGGTATTGTAAAGCACTTTGGGGCTCCTCATGAGGGGCTAGAAAGCACTATATAAATAAGCTCAATTTACCATTTATCATTTGCTCGTCCTCTAGCCTCTGATGGATGGCCTCCCGTCGCTCCCCTGAGGCTGCTTGTGGGGATGGACAGCCTCCCAGCCGCCCCCCCTGAGATTGCTCGTCGTGTGTCCTCTGATGGACGGTCTCCTGGCCGCCCGCCTGACCGGCCATTGCCTGATGTCAGTCTCCTGGTCACCCTCTTTGTTTTTTTGACGTTGTCTTAGGTTTGGGCTTTGTGTTTAGCTTTCACAGTTTTAGGTTGGGTCTTTGTGCTTGGTTGCCGCAGTTTTTGGGTTTGGTCTTTGTGTTTGCCTCCCAGGTCTCTTCCTGTCGGTTTTTGGTTTCGTGCCCGTGTGTTGTCCTTGTGTCCCTTGTCTTCCTCGTGCCCTCCTTCCTTGCAGTTTCCTCCCTCCGCCCGCCCTGGATTTTTGGGGGTGTTTTTTCTTGGGGACACCTGGGGGTGTCCTTGAGGGGGGGGTACTGTAAGGATGGCTCCATCCTGTTGGTCTTGTCTGTTCTCTTTGTGCTGTTTTTCTGTTAGTCAGTTCCTGGTCTGTTTTATTAGTTTTCCTAGTTTAGTCTCCTTGTTTAATTGCTCTTAGTTCAACCTACAGTTTAGTCTCCCTGTTTATTTACTCTTAGTTTAACCTCCAGTTCTGTCATCTTAGTTTACTTTTCATGTTTCAGTCTCCATGTTTATTTACTCTTAGTTTAACCTCCTAGTTTACTTTTCATGTTTCAGGTTTAGTTTCCCAGTCTTGCTCTGTCTCTAGTTAATTGTCTCTAGTTAATTGTCCCCAGGTGTTTGTGATTTTGTCTCGTCTTGTCTGTGAGTATAAAAGCCCAGTTCTGTGTCTCAGTCATTGCAGCTGCATCGTCTGGTATCCATTGTGTTCTCTGGTTCATGTAAGTGTTTTTGCTGCTACGACAGCTATTTGTTTATTATCATTAAAGTGTTTATTTTTATAACTTCCTGGCCTCTGAGAATGTCTGTCTGCACCACTGGGTTTTAATCTTGCTCTGAGTAAATCCTGACAGTCGTTATCTTCACTTTTAGCTTTTGCTGCAGTCACCAAATCTTCAGATTGTACAAAATCCAAAAATTCCCAAGAACCTATTGTTGGAGCCCAGTTTGCAATGTGGTTCGCTGCACATATTTTATCAGGGATGTTACGTTTTACACTTACACATCTCTGTGTAACCTTATTGTCTTGTGCCCTTCTGACAACATATTTATTTATTTATTTTTACTTGATATGAGCAGCGCTTTGTCTCCATAGACGATATCTCGTCAGTGGGGGGTTCAAGGACACTTCAGCACTTATACCTGGGAACTTGATCATTATGTCAGAAGATAACAGCCTCATCACTAAGCCACAATCGGTCAGGCGATGGGCAGGAATTCTGATGGTATGCTGAGGCTTTAAATAAGAGCGACATGATTAGAAATAATGACACAATTGTGCAATTTTAAACAAGGTTCTTACGTTAAGGTCCACACTCAAGCTTGCAGCTGAAGCCCTGTCAAATATATATATAAATAAATACATTTCCAAGATTATGATTTTCTGCAAGTGAAGGCAAAATGTGATGTTTTTTTGCTCGTGTTTGTGTGCTTGCCTGTCTGCAGCTTTGGCAAAATATCTCATGAGCCACTGGATGGATTTTAATGAAACGTTCAGGAAATAGTCCTTACATATACATCTATAACTAATCATCTTTTGCATCCACACAATTCAGTATGGCTGCTACATCCAGTTAACCTTAGAAAACATAAAAATGTCTCTACCACAATCAGTTTTACAGATATTGTGCTAAATTTTGGTGTTGTTGAGATTCATTTACAACACATACCTAAAAGTCTGCTCTTTGCATGAGATTATTGCTTAATAATTTTGCATTAACTGTTGGATTCAACCCATTTTGTCTGTTAGCAAAATATCTCAATAGCAACTGGATGAATTTTAATAAAACTTAAAACGTTGGTTTTAAAACTTGTTGTCCATCTACAACTGATTAACTTTTGGAGTTAATCCACTTTAAGCTGCCACAGCTAATCAACATTATCAGCACAAAATTCTCTATAACCCAATTTCCTAAAAATTGTGCAAACATTTGAGGTACCGGTAGTATCTGAAATGTTGCATTAGATTTCACTTAATGTTGTTTTCAAGGGTTGATCAAAACTGCTATAACTCTGTCATATCTCAGCTTAAAACAATTTTAGTCAACTCTGGCCACTCAGCCAGGGGGCAGAGGGATTCTGGTTTGGTGGCTTCAGGATTCCATCTCTGCTCTTTGCAGATGATGTGGTCCTGTTGGCGTCACCGTGCTGTGATCTCCAGCTCTCACTGGAGCGATTCGCAGTCGAGTGTGAAGTGGCTGGAATGAGAACCAGCACCTCCAAATCTGAGGCCATGGTCCTCTGTCAGAAAAGGGTGGATTGCTCTCTTCAGGTCGAGGGTGAGGTTCTGCCTCAAGTGGAGGAGTTCAAGTATCTTGTGGTTTTGTTCACAAGTGAGGGAAGAATGGAGCGTGAGATTGGCTCACGGATTGGTGCAGCATCTGCAGTATTGTGGACTCTGTACCAGTCCGTTGTGGTGAAGATGGAGCTGAGCTGTAAGGCAAAGCTCTCTGTTTACTTGTCATTCCATGTTCCTACCCTTGCTTATGGTCACGATCTTTGGGTAGTAACCAAAAGAATGAGATTGTGGATACAGGCGGTTGAAATGAGTTTCCTCTGCAGGGTAGCTGGACTCTCCCTTAGAGACAGGGTGAGAAGTTCAGTTATCTGGGAGAGACTCGGAGTAGAAACCGCTGCTCCTCCACATTGAGAGGAGCCAGTTGAGGTGGTTTGGGTATCTGGTAAGGATGCTTCCTGGATGTCTCCCTAGGGAGGTGCTTCAAGCATGTCTGACTGGGAGGAGACCCTGGGGAAGACTCAGGACATGTTGGAAAGACAATCTCGCCTTGGAATCCTCCCAGAAGAGCTGGAAGAGGTGGCTGTGGAAAGAGATGCCTGGACCTCCCTGCTCAAGCTGATGCCCCGAGACCCAACTTTGAACAAGAGAAAGATAATGGAGGAATTGATGGATGGATGGATGGATGGATGGATAGATGGATAGATGATAGATAGATAGATAGATAGATAGATAGATAGATAGATAGATAGATAGATAGATAGATAGATAGATAGATAGATAGATAGATAGATAGATAGATAGATAGATAGATAGATAGATAGATAGATAGATAGATAGATAGATAGATAGATAGATAGATAGATAGATAGATAGATAGATAGATAGATAGATAGATAGATAGATAGATAGATAGATAGATAGATAGATAGATAGATAGATAGATAGATAGATAGATAGATAGATAGATAGATAGATAGATAGATAGATAGATAGATAGATAGATAGATAGATAGATACAGTAGATGGATGGATGGATGGATTGATAAAACATGCATACAAGTCAAGCATTCTTCCTGAGGAGCAAACTAATGACATAAAAATTCAATAAAGTTCTCCTTTAAAATGTGTCATCAAAAGTCTATTCCTCTCCTTGTGCCTGCTTGTGAATAATTAGACGCTGACATTCACAGCTCCTACACATCACCCTCCTACAATAACTTTTGTGTCCAATATGGAGTTGTGCAGGGTTATGAAATCACACTGCAGGGAAATCTTCAGGCCTTTGAAATTTTAACAGTGTGGCCCCTCCTGCCTCAGATTAATGCTCTGAAAGAAGTTATTTCCACCTGTCTCCTGTTTCAGAGCACATCTTCCTGCATTAATACAGCCTTAGCAGCCTGTTTCTGCAGCTCCGATGCTATCTTCCCAGAATGAATGGGCTGACGGGTTCTGCCGGCGTAACCTCTGTGCTCAGTCTAAATTTCTCCTCTCGTCTTTGCAAGGGGAAAAGGTTGCTTTTTGCTTTCATACTCATCCCTCCATCCTGCACTGCCCTGCAGACAAAAGAATAATCAAGTTATTTATGTGCACCTTATTACAAAAGGTTACGGTAAGTCTCTCTCATACAAAGCCAGCCTTTATTTCCCCATATTCTATAGCCACAATTTGTTGAGCTGTCATGTAATTTTGTTCAATTTCACGCAGTTCTGATGCTGAAATGAGTAAAAGCTTTCCAAAAAGCTGAGTTTAGGTCTGAAGGAATGATGGGGTTATTTATGTATTTATAAGTAAACAGAAAATATTTCAGACCAAAATCTGTCAGATAAATTCTAAAATGACACTCTGTGTGGAATAAATAACATAAGAGTTAAATTAAATGTTATATTATTATGTTCAGACATTTTTTTTTACCTCCTTTCACCTAAAACAGTAAAAACACTCACCTAAAACAGTTATGCAACACAAGTACAGTAATGTAAAAGGACTCGACAAAGAAAGGCATACACCCGGAGGTACTGACAGTTCATTCTTGAACTTGTGCACTACAAGGTTGTTTTTGTCGTTTTTAGTGGCATTTCTTAGTCTTCACCAGAAGATGGAGGAGCTTATACAACATTAAAGGCCTGGTGTTTCTTAAAGCAATGATCACTCATGCCAGCATTTTAGATTAAGATCCCTTTATGATGCAAAGTTACAACCTTTATATATCCATCCATCCATGGCAGCATGGTGGCACAACTGGTAGAGCTGCTGCCTCTCAGCGAGCAGGTTCCCGGTTCAAATCCCGGCCCAGGGGCCTTTCTGGGTGGAGTTTGCATGTTCTCTCTGTGCATGCGTGGGTTTTCTCCGGGTGCTCCGGTTTCCTCCCACAGTCCAAAAACATGCATGTTAGGCTGATTGGTAACTCTAAATTGACCCTAGGTGTGAGTGAGACAGGTCCCTCTTGTAAATGAGTCCCCGTGGCTCAACGAGGCTAGCCTGTATAAATAAAGGTTGAATGAATATGAAAACAGACTTGTTCAATGATATTGCACCTTATAACGTTCAATACAGCTGTGTACTAAAATACTTATAGTTAAAAAAGATAAAAATGAATAAAATAAAACTGTACAAGCTAATGTGATAGTGTAAAACCTTGCAATATATGATGGTGCTCAAAGAAGGTGTTGGAGATGACTATAAGCTACCACCACACTGAATTTTAGCTCAGTATCTATAAAACTGGCTGAACTATAGCATTCTGAGTTAGACAAGTTTGATTAGCTGAGGTGGCCATCTTGAATTGGTTTGACTCTACATTTTAATGGGTTCATGATATATTTTGCTAACAGACAGCTTTGACTCCACTAATTCATCCATCCATCCATTTTCGTCCGCCTATCCGGGGTCGGGTCGCGGGGGTAGCAGCCTAAGTAGGGAGGCCCAGACTTCCCTCTCCCCAGCCACTTGGAGCAGCTCCTCTGGGGGAATCCCAAGGCGTTCCCAGGCCAGCCGAGAAACATAGTCCCTCCAGCGTGTCCTGGGTCTTCCTCTGGGTCTCCTCCCAGTGGGACATGCCCGGAACACCTCACCAGGGAGGCGTCCAGGAGGCATCCTAACCAGATGCCCGAGCCACCTCAACTGGCTCCTCTCGATGTGGAGAAGCAGCGGCTCTACTCCGAGTCCCTCCCGGATGACTGAGCTTCTCACCCTATCTCTAAGGGAGAGTCCAGACACCCTGCGGAGAAAACTCATTTCAGCCGCTTGTATCCGAGATCTCGTTCTTTCGGTCACAACCCAAAGCTCATGACCATAGATGAGGGTGGGAACGTAGATCGATCGGTAAATTGAGAGCTTTGCCTTTCGACTCAGCTCTCTCTTCACCACGACAGACCGGTACAGCGCCCGCTTCACTGCGGACGCTGCACCTATCCGCCTATCGATCTCACGCTCCAGTTTTCCCTCATTCGTGAACAAGACCCCGAGATACTTAAACTCCTCCACTTGGGGCAGGACCTCCTCCCCGACCCGGAGAGGGCATGCTACCCTTTTCCGGCTCAAGACCATGGCCTCGGATTTGGAGGAACTGATCCTCATCCCGGCCGCATCACACTCGGCTGCAAACCGCTCCAGCGAAAGCTGTAGATCACGATCTGATGAAGCCAATAGGACCACATCATCTGCAAAAAACAGAGAAGCGATTCTAAGGCCACCAAAACGGATCCTCTCAACACCTTGGCTGCGCCTAGAAATTCTGTCCATAAAAGTTATGAACAGAATCGGTGACAAAGGGCAACCTTGGCGGAGTCCAACTCTCACTGGAAACGAGCCTGACTTACTGCCGGCAATGCGGACCAAGCTCTGACACCGGTCGTACAGGGACCTAACAGCCCATATCAATGGGCCTGGTACCCCATACTCCCGGAGTACCCCCCACAGAACCCCCCGAGGGACGCGGTCAAATGCCTTTTCCAAGTCCACAAAGCACATGTAAACTGGTTGGGCAAACTCCCACGCACCCTCCAGGACCCTGGACCCAGGACTCCACTAATTGATGCTTTAAAAATGATCTGGCACTATCAGTGTTCCAAGTAAGTATGAGTTGGGAAACACAGCTCCTGAATGAAAAATATTATTATGGATCTGGTGAGCTGGACTTTCAACGCAATCGACACAATCTTTTCAATAAAGTGACAGGGTCCTGGAGAACCCTCTTGTCCAGCTAAGACTCACGCTGCGGGGTACATCAGAGATCCATGGGGAGTTTGGCAGCTGATGTGTCTCTCAGGTCTGTCTAAGGAGAGGGCCAAATATGTTTATATATTTAGCTTTAAGAGGTTTCTACTCTTTGGCAATGGCAGGGATCTGTTATATCAACGTTTTAAGAAAACCCTGATGCATGCTCAATAATCCAGGTAGAAAAATCTAAAAAAGCTAAGTCTGGTCCTCTGGACATTCAAAAAACAAAACAAAGCAAAAAAATTGTAGAAACGTTTCGTCTTTCGTCCGAAAGACTTCCTCAGTCTGAGCTGCTGTATTCAGCTCAGTCTTATAAATAGCACCCTCTCACAGTGGATCAACCAGTTGGCTGATGACAGCCTGAAACCAGCTGCTCACATGATCAAGGAGGACCATCAGCCTAACGATGGATCGTTAGCACCCTGATGGTTGTTTGCTATTCACAGAGGGCTGAGTGATACTAGCAATAACAGCATTGTAAGAGGGGGACAGTTGAACCCGGAGGCCTCCACCCCTGTTTAATGATGGACGGTTTCTTTTCACAAAGATGGCCTCCTTTACTCCTCTCTCAAACCATCGTTCCTCTCTATCAAGGATGTGAACATCTTCATCCCTGAAAGAGTGACCGCTGGCCTGGAGATGAGTGTAGACCGCAGAGTCCTGACCTGATGATGTTGATCTTCTGTGCTGGGCCATCCTTTTGGCCAGTGGCTGTTTAGTTTCCCCGATATAAGACTGATCACAGCCCTCCTGACACTGAACAGCATACACAATATTACTCTGTTGTGCCGGGGGACTGGATCTTTGGGATGAACCAGTCTTTGCCGTAATGTATTTTGGGGTTTAAAAGCCACTGGGACGTTGTGTTTAGAAAATAAATGTCTCAATGTCTCTGAAACTCCCGCAACTTATGGAACTGCTGTATTCAGACTGAGCTGAATACAGCAGCTCAGACTGAGGAAGTCTTTCGGACGAAAGATGAAACGTTTATACAATTTTTTTGCTTTATTTTGTTTTGTTTTTTGAATGTCCAGAGGACCAAACTTAGCTTTTTTAGGTTTTAAGAAAACTTCCACAGTAGGTGCATAGCAAAGGTTCCGGATCTGTGTGAAAGTTTGCTTCATGCCACGAGTACTGAAAAATCAGCTGATTTACGAACTAAATTGTAAGATGGAGGACATTTGTGAGAATCGCAGGCCACCTGTGTCTTCTAGGACTTGCCAGCATGTTGGGATCGACCTTGAGGAAGGCTCATAATACAGATCAGTGGAGGGGAATCCCCATTAATCTGGCCATTTTCCAGCAGGACTCAAGGCTGACAAGAAAAAAAACAGTCTGCCTGAAGAAAATGAATAACTGTGGCCAAAGGTGGGCGCCAAACCGCTAGGGAGCGCTAATGCGCTAATCCGCTTATAGCGTACCTAAACAATTTATCAGCGTTACAGCGGTTTGACTAACTTTTATAATTCATAAGCGGATTTGCGCTTTTTATTTAAAATGCAGTACCGTTAATAACTAATTATCTATCAGTAAAAACGAAAAAACTTATTTACAGGCCTGGACGACTGCTAACAGACTGTATCCTGTCAGCGTCGGATGTGGTCCGTGACAAAAAAGCGTCCCCTCAGTCTCTTTGCTAGAGCGAGCGCTCTCAGTTAGCAGCCAGTGTGTTACTCTGCAGCCTTAAAGCTTCAGTATGTAGCTTTTTTTATGAACATATTTCTTCACTCTGTCACTACCTCCTGACAGACTGATGTTAGCCAGGTAATCTCTGAAAAAAAATAAAAAAAAATATTGTCCCCTTGCTTCTCCAGGTGGTAAATAAGCATTTCTAAAAAGAAAAGGTGACCCGCCATTTTCCAGCCAATAAAAACAGAGTTTGTAACCAGCCAATAAAAACAGAGCTTGAATTTGAATCAGCCAATAAAAACAGAGCTTGAATTTGAAATTCAACAGACCACAAGGGGGCAGAGCCACATATGGCTCTGAGGGGGAGGGATCAGAATGCTTTGCCTGTTGAAAATATTTCTAAGTGCTGCAGTTCTACAGAAACTGCATACTGAACCTTTAACTTGCTAAACGTGAAAAGTTCACAATTCAAAACTTACTCGATATCCTGACTTCCTCATTGGCACTCCGCCAGGCAAGCTCCTTTTTATTTCTCCTCCATACTTGAACACGACTTCACGGGTTATTTCCATGTCTCACAAACAATACGTCACACAGTTGCGCAATACCCGTCCCCTCATTTCCGCGTCACATAGCGGACTCCCCCT
This sequence comes from Garcialebias charrua, assembly GCA_038048925.1. Classification (NCBI taxonomy): domain Eukaryota; kingdom Metazoa; phylum Chordata; class Actinopteri; order Cyprinodontiformes; family Rivulidae; genus Garcialebias; species Garcialebias charrua. The sequence goes on along the minus strand of JBBPBX010010939.1, from coordinate 35,902 downwards.
CTCTCCTCCCCCCGACTCTCCCTGATTGGTTCACGAGTTTGAACGGCAAAATCATCAACATTTTCAAGGCGTGCTTTGGAGGCTGCCGCGGGTTCACGTGCACGGAAAACGTTCAAATGCCACTTCCAAAACGCTCAACACGCACTTGACGCCCGACGCCAAGACGCGCCTGAAGGCGCGTCCCCCATTGACTTTGCATGTAAACTGGATGCTCCTGCAGTTGAAAAACCGTTCGGTGTGGATGCACCATTATGCTCATGACCCCTCAGTCTCTGTACCCTGCTCAGCTGTTTTTGACAGCTTTGAACCTGTGACTCTGTCGTCTCTGCAGGAGGTGGTTAGTCACTTGAAGCCAGTGGGTTCACCAAGTGATGCTGTTTCTCCTGGTTTATTCAAAGAGGTTTTTGTCACGTCCTTCAGTCCTTGCTCTTCTGAACAGCAGTCTGTCCTCTGGTGTGGTCCCTGGAAATTTTAAACATGCAGCTGTCCAGCCTCTCATTAAGAAACTCACTCTTGACCCCTCTTTTCCTGCTAATGTAGTGGGCATGACCGTGTCCACTTTGATACACCTGTGTATTTTTGAACTGTTCCAGAGATGACCTTTACTGACCTCTCAGTAAAGCAAGACATTTACCACAAATTATTCCATTAGTTGTAATCTGAGAACATAGTCACCAAAAGAGACTATTTCTATCTTTGATTTTATTCTAATGTAATCAAAAGAATAACTTTTGTCATTTTCATGATATATGTTATATGCTGTTATTCTTTTAATATGGAGTATTACTGTGTTACTTGACCAAATGAAAGTGTCTACTCAAAATATCTATGACAAAGTTGAATGAGGTGTCAGATTGACTTGCTCAGGAGTTGTTTTTGTTGAGTTCAGCTAAAATTCTCGTTAGCGTCGAGATGTCTCCTCTCTTTCAGACACTTTTCCAAAACATTCCTCTTTGTTATCTAAGCAGACTTGCTGTCAACCTTGAGTTTCCACTTCACGTTTTCACACTCCTCTTGGCCCACGGACCAATGAGGAAAGTGTGTTCTAATCTCAACATTTTGGAGTAAAAGCGTTTGTTTCCGTGAACGCTTCAGAGTTTCGAAGGAACCAGAAAGTTCCTGTGAGTTCCTGTAGTTCCTGTGAGGAAGGAAAGATGTGAACTTTCTCTTCAGAGTTTCGATGGACAGAGACCTGAAAGCTCTCTGCCTTGGAAGCTGATGTAAGCTGCAGTCATACGCCAAAGACTGGCTTATTCAGCAAAGAATTTATGGACGCCTCCATAAATTCAATAGAGCTAAAGAGCTCCAAGTTCTTAATGAACTTTCTTTGAGAAACATCTCGTCTTGAAGTCAACCAGGAGCTGACACATTTTCTGATGGTCCAAGCTGAACCCAGGAGAAGTTGGAAAGTAAACAACCAGTTTGGACGAACTGGGCCTGAAGGACTCTGTGCATCTGAAAGGCTGGTGTCATCTCTTTATCAGACTCGTCGTCGAAGGTAAAGAGCTGTTTACAAACGTACCTGGATTTCAGCAGAAATCTGATGAGAAGTGTCACTTCTGGTAACATGCTCAAGACAATTTCCTTTAAACCATCTCTCTCCCTATTCTTCTTAAATTTCTCCATCTCCATTTCTAAGCTGGTAACTATATTTTAAGCTAAGACTGAGCCCTCAGACTAAATATGTTTAACATCCAGTATTGAAGTCTGTTGTGTTAAATTTAACTGTGCTGACGTGTTAAATTGAAAGAAAGTGAAATCATGTCAATCAAGTGTAATGGTGTTAATTTAGTTGATTTATTTTAAATAAATGATAGTGTCTTTGACATATCAAACTAAGTTAACGTCTCTGTCACTTAATGGCTTTATTTATTTATCCATCATAAAGATCACAGAAATATTGGGTAAACTGAAAAAGAAAAGAATCCGTGAAATTACTATTCAATCTGAATAAGTAAATTAATTAAGGATAAAGAGGTCAGCTTAATACTGACCCCTGCTAAAATCCTTTACATCTGGGTGACACCGTATGTGTGTAAAGACACAATATGGTGGTTCCCCTCATGTTTGCTTCATCTGGTGGCCCAAGTGCGTGTTTTCTAAAAGATTATTCATAAATCTGTGATCTCTCATGAACTGTAACGTCATGTTTGCATATTAGGATCCAAGTTTTAGACTCTAACAGATTAATTATTTTGGCTGGAAAAGTGTTCAGAACGATTGCAGGACTGCAGTTAATGACATTTGAAGCTGAAATTGTTATTTGTTCAACTTTTGAAACGCTATAAGTAGTTTGGTGGGGATCTGTCACGCTGTGTTGGAAGTGTCTGGTGGTTCTGATAAGGACCCGGTCCAGATTACGTTGTGCACAAGCTGAGGCAATCTCACTGCAAAATGACCGCCGAGTCAAATTGCCTGAAAAGCTAATTTAACATCTACAAGATTGCTGTGCTGGTATTTTACATGTTAGAGCAGGTCAAAGAAGCATATTACTGTTAGAACGTTGTCGGATAGTGGTTCTGAAACCCGAATTCTGCTCCTTTAAAGTGGACGGAACCGACCTGAACGCGGCTCCGAGAGAGTCCGTGTCGTGTTACAGTTGACGTGCTGGTTACTGAGCGTAGCTAAGTTGTGCCTGTTTTAAATGTGATTGCCACGTTTCAGAGTTTTGGGGAGTTAATTTGAAGCGTTTGAGTTGATTAAGAGTCTATAAAGTTGCGCTCTGCTGTGCTAAGCTAACGTTACAGCGACGTGTCCTACATGTTGGTTTATGAGCTGTGATTGGATAAAAAGAGAGCTGTGAGCTGTCAATCACTCTCGTAGCGAGCGCTGATTCGCTGAATTGGGGACGCACGCCGATGCGGCCAGTCCACTTTGTCGTCATTTCCGGCACTGCATTGGTTGATGGTAATAAAACTACATTCACCATGATTGCTTGGGGAAAGAACTACAAGCGCTGTGATTGATTGGTTGACGTCACGTATCTGAGTAGCGAGCTCCGCCTAGCTGGAAGCTGGTGACGTGCCACGCACGCTGCTGCGTCGGCCCGCCCCCTCTCTGTCTTCAGACTACGTGCATCCCTCAACACAAGACAAACGGAGATTTCACTAAAAGTTTGAAAACTCAATTTAAGCCATCTAAACTGTCTAATCATGCAGATGTGTCTCTGACAAGAACGTAGTTCGAGCGTTTATCACGTACAGGCTCCAACTCTTTCCAATGTTGATATTTTTACAGAGTTGTTAGATGCTACTCGCAAGCTAACGGCTAAGCTGCAAGAAGTCAACCAAGCCGTCTCTAGCGGCCGGAAGTAGAAAGAAAAGGTCACCTCGTGATAAGTTTAAGACTTGAATCTGCCCCCTGTTGGTTAAAAGACGTTAACAGATGAGTTTTCTCATAGATCATCATGAGAAGTCAGCATTTTTATGGTGAATTACCAGCTTTAAAATTGTTCTGTACACAAACAAAAACTCCTGTTTATTTTAAATAAAAATTTTAGGATAACAGAGGTACAGACAAACAATTTATGCTCATTTTAAATACTGAAGAGATTTAAAATAACACTCAAAAAGCATCTTTTATTTGATTTTCAAATTAAATAAAATAAAAAAATGATGGAGCACAGAGCATTTCCACATTAAGCTCTTCACATCCCTGAATTTTGAACAGAATTGGTGTACACTGTACACTTTTAGTTAAAAATGGCATTTTTAACGTTTTCTGTGTACAACTAATGACTCCAGTTTATTTTAAATAAGAAATTTAAAATAATAAACAAAAGTCCATTTTTCACTCCAGATAACTGCAACAACTCAAACAGTTTTACTGAATCTGAAATACATTCTCTTGGAGCAAAATAAAACAAAATCTGCTAACATTTTAGTGTGAACATTGCATTTATTTGAAATCTTTAAGAAGGCGTTTGAGTGAAAGACAGAAAACATTAAGCGTGGTTTAATAGTAATTGTTTTAAAAGATAGGTCTATTAAGTTAATACGGCCATGAAGGCTTAACTTACCATATATTTCATTGAAGGTAAAACCTAAAACAAATAAAAAGGTACTGAATGAATAAAAGACTTGTTTATAGATTACAGGAATAAACCCAGAAAGCTGTTTTAGTTAAATAACTCACCGCTAAGAAAGCATTTATTTGCATACACTATAATAAATACCTCCTGGACGCCTCCCTGGTGAGGTGTTCCGGGCACGTCCCACCGGGAGGAGACCCAGAGGAAGACCCAGGACGCGCTGGAGGGACTATGTTTCTCGGCTGGCCTGGGAACGCCTTGGGATTCCCCCGGAGGAGCTGCTCCAAGTGGCTGGGGAGAGGGAAGTCTGGGCCTCCCTACTTAGGCTGCTACCCCCGCGACCCGACCCCGGATAAGCGGAAGAAGATGGATGGATGGATGGATGGATAATAAATACCGTCTTATTGATTCAGACAAAATCAAAACTAAAAGATGGGAGATGACAATTATGATGAAGCTTTACAGTTGCTCACAGCTATGCTTGAATGGTTAATGCAAAATAACATTCGCGGAAGAGAAAATTTTCAACAAGAAAAACTTGAGTTAAAATGTGAGATTAGGCAATTAATGATAAAACGGCGTGCTATAAATGGTTTTGATGTTCGTCAACTCCCTGACCCGATCTGGTTAAAAACAAAACCAGAGCGTGAACTACATTACCAAGAAAAGGTCAAATCCCACTCGCTGGAGCTGGAAGGGACAAGTTCATCAACTCCCTCTCCTAAAATAGGCGAGAAAAAACATGTTTTTCAAACTAACAAACCACGACATGTTGATGCCCGCTGGAACAATGACCCGGAGTGGCTCAGACAAGACCCAGAGTTCGGAAAACGATTTCAAAAGTGGGGCGCACGTCCTAAAGATAAGAAAGATGGTCACAAAAGTAAACCATATCACAAAAGGGGGTCCCAACAGGAACCCCCAGGTCAAGGACAAGCCCCTCCTGCCCCTCGAACGGAACAGTCCGAGACCGGCAAAAAATCACAGAAGTTCCAGGAAAAAGGCAACATACCTCTAAGCTCTGAGGAGATAGTGGACATAAGTTGGTTGTTTGAAAACTTGAATGAGAGGGAGGATGACCAAACTGGTACAATGCGTGACATTGTCTTTGATAACTCCGAGCACACAAATAACCAGCTGCTCAAAGCAAAGATTGAATTGATAAGGCAGAAGAGCAAACGACAAAGAGAAAAACTTCTCAAAAAAGGCCTTGAATTACAACATCAGTTTAGACAATCAGTGATGAAACAGTGCGCTGTCACTGCTTTTGAGGCTCACATGCAAAACAAAACACCCTCTGAGGTGTGCCCAGGTCAAAAGGTCGTATCCCAGTCGCTAAAAATAGGAGAGGTTCTCTCTCCTATAGAAAGCGAGAATAAACACCGTCGTCTCAATGGTCCTCTGACCTCGGAAGAGGTGGAGAACACACGTCGGTTGTTAAAAGAGTTGGATAATACTAGCAAGAATGAACAAGATTTTCAAACTGACATACAACGAAATGTTGGTACCAGCTGGAACAGTGACTCAAAATGGTTTAAAGGGAGCCCCGCCCCTGAAGCACCTCAGATTGAAAAATCTGAGACAAGCAACGAACCACAAAAGGTAGGTGTTCACTCTCTAAGAGACCCACAATGGTTCAGATCGAACCAGGTGGGTGAAAACCAAGGTCCATCGGTGGGTGGACTTCAAAAGAAATTGAAGTATGAGGACCTATACTCATGTAACTATGCGTGGTCCCAACAGAAACCCCGAGCCTTGGAACTGCACCTCCCGCGCCTCGAACTGAACAGTTCGAGACAGGCAAAGAGTCACGAATGTCCCGGAATAATGGCCCAACACCTCTATGCTCGGAAGAGACAGAGGAAGTAAGTAGTTTGTCAGTAGATTTGAATGTTACTGTGCTTGACCAACCTGATACAATGAGTGGCGTTATCATTGATAATGACACTATCAACATTGACCAACCTGGAGCGATGTGTAGCACTGTCTTTCACAAAGACTCAGAGCACACAAATAACTCAGCGCACACTACTACCAACATTGCCATGGATGTTGACAGCAAACCAATTGCTGACACACAACAACATCCTGAAGGTCATGATGCTGACAGCCAACAAGATGCTGACAGTAAACAAGATTACACAGCCAGAGTCACACGTGAACAGAAACGTGGGCCAAGACCTGTGAGGTTTCTGTGTAACTTTATACAAAGGGGGGTGGCTAAGAAAGCTTACCTGCCTATCACACTGGAAGGTGTCCTTGAGCGTGAAGCCCTCCTGGATGGTAGTGCTGATATAACCATTATGTCGGCCAAGCTGTTCGAGGAGCTGAGGACCGCCGCTAACGGTGTTGACAGGCAAATACCCTTTGAGAAATGTGCTATTGAGCTACAGGGTCTCGCAGAGACGAGAACAACCCTAACAGCTATAGCTATGGTTCACATGCAGATTGGCAAAATGACACTACGCCACCCGGTGTACGTGTCTAAACTTGACTCTTTCCCATTTTTGGTTGGCCAAGACTTTATAAACCGCTTCGGCGCGATTATAGATTATGGTCAACAGACAATGTGGGCAACAGTGAGAAAACCCCTGCCAATGAAAAGGCCTCCTAGTGGTGATACAGTCTGCCTAACCGCAGGTACCGCAGAGGACACAAGGGACTCCTCATCCGAGGACGAGAGCCCGGTAAGTGAACCTTCAACTACAGGTGAGACAGAAGGGACCCAAAAGTTGGACCAAACTCTGGCCCAACAAGAGAACCTCCTCTGTGAGCTGACACATTCAGCACTCACTGAACACTGCCTACCATAGGTAGTGAAAGGTGTTGAGATCCAAGGATCCCACACCGATTACGCTGTACTGTCCCCTGGGACAGGTAAATCGGCTATCAGCCAAGCTTTCGATGAAACCTTGGTTCAGGGACATTTGTGTCTAGAACTAATCAGAAATGACATAGTTTTTACAGACTCAAAGAGCCCCTCTTCAGTCAAGAAGTGGGAAGACACACACAACGACAGTGACCCGTCGCAGTCTGTACAATCAGACACACCTGCGACTGCGCCGACAGTTGTGACACACCTGAATTACGCGGAAAGAGGTAAACGTAGGAAGATACGTTGGCCGAAACCTAAAAGGTTCCTGTGTACTGTCTTCTCTCAGCTGCGTGAACAGCTTAAACTAAACAGTGGCATCCTAACTTGTGCCCATGGACGGACGTCCTCACCTGTGCTCGTGGTCCCCCATGACCAAAGGGGGGTGATGTTAGGCCATGCCAAAGACAAAGATTTGAATGTACACCTCAGAAACACTTTTGCTTTCGCCCAGAAAAACCTGGAAAGATCTGCTGAAGGACGTAAGGCGTACTATGACCAGAAGGCCTCTCACAATGAACTCCAAGTGGGAGACAGAGTCTGGTACTATACGTTCGCCCCAGCAACCGGGAAAGGAGGGTCCGAGACCGGAACTCTCGCCCGCAAACTAATGCCCAGGTGGACTGGACCTCATCTGATAACAGACAAAGTGTCCTCAGTCGTCTACGAAATCAAAATCAGCAAAGGCCGCAAAGAGCCAATTGCTAAATGGGTACATCGAAATCAGATCAAACCTTACAAGGCGTTCAATGACTCCACAAAAGACAAAGATCTCACAAACTCACCGACTTCATGGGATAATAAGGTCGTCCAAACACAAGTTAGTAAATAAACTAATCAGGTTTAAACTACCGTATTTTCCACCCTATAAGTCGCATTGTCCAATTTGAACTTAGAAACGCTAAGCCTAAAACCCACAACAAAAAACTAACCTTAACAACCGTTTAAATCCACGAGATTTAATTTGACCTCGGTCATAAAGTTGAGACCCGTTTTTCTTGTGTGTTGCACTTTGGAATCTGACGACAAGAGTGTGTCGAAGCAGTGAAACGTTGTTTCCTTGTTGTTTAGTCATTACTGTTGTCATTAGTTGAGATATTGTTTGGTTCTGAACACTCCCAGCCAAAAAGGTTTTGTATTAACATTGGTTAATGAATGATATGGATTTAACTATGCCAACATGCAGTTCGTTTTGTTAAATCTCAATCGTCGAAGAGTCAATGTAGTTTAAAGCTACTTAAGGTACAATAAACTACACTGGTCTCATAATTTCTAAATTGAACCGATTCGATCGTTTCTATTCTAGATTGTCTATTTATTTTGATGAGTCTCGCCATAGACTTCAAAATTTATTAGGAATACCAAATCCTACGTCGTTCGTCTAAAAGACAACAGACATTTAGATCAAACTATATTTCATTTTCTATTTTAGTTTAACCTAAACTAAGTAATGAATGGAGGAATAGTTTGGAATTAGAGGCCTTCGTTACAGAAGCCCTCCAAAATTTTATAGGTACAGATCCCTATATCTAATTTTACAGAATTGATCCACCCCTTAATTGGTAATTGTAGCTGATCTAAACCATGATAGCTTACATACCAGGTGCATATAGGTAAGGCTTAATGTAAAATCCCAATCATAAGCCCACCTTAAAAAACCACATAATTGCATGACACATAGAACCAGAGTGGCACTGACTGGAAACCAACCAGCCAACAACCTTCGATGTGGGGACCTGCAGCTCCAACGCTTGGTCTTCAACCTTCATCCAAGGGTCGCCTCCTCTGCGTCAATCGAGGGATCCCCTCTACATGCTGATTATGAAAACAATTGTTGCTGATCAATCAACAAAACTAATCGTTGTGGAATTACTGCTGTGGAATTACCGCTGTGGATTATAAGACTTTGCTTTCCAAGGGATCACAGACTTTGTTTTCCAAGAGTTAACAGACTTTGTTTTCCAAAGGATTAAAAGCTTTTCGCAATGGGATTACCTCCGAACAGTATGGAATTTCCAAAAACTTTATGGGATTATAATTTTTGATTTTTCTTTTCCACTTGCTGGATTACTTCAAGATCAAAGACAGTTCAAGGTTTCCTTTCGTGTTGGACCCCATCCCCAAGGACTGGCGATGGCTTCCAAAAGGGGGGAGATGTAGTGGACCTACCCAGGGTCAAATTAAGGTTTTTGAACTGTCCAGTGATGACCTTTACTGACCTCTCAGTAAAGCAAGACATTTACTACAAAATCATTCATTTAGCTATAATCTGATAACATAGTCACCAATAAGAGACTATTTCTATCTTTGATTTTAAGCTGATGTGATCAAAAGAATAACTTTTGTCATTTTCATGATGTGTGCTTTTAAGCTGTGTTATTCTTTGAGAGTTAAACTGTGTTTCACTGCTGTGTTAAAGGGAAATATCGGGTCACAGAGACCCGACTGTTTTGTTTAGAAATAAGAAGACAGTTTAATCATGAACAAGGCTCCAGCTTTCTCTGTCTGTTCCCTAAACAAAGCTCTCTCTGCTCTGGCTGACCTTGGGCCTGATAAGGCAAGTCCACTCCTCTCTTTGTTCCTGTCTTTTTAAGTTCTAACTGTGCGGAAACGCTTCAGTCTTTGAATGGACAGAGAGTTTGAATGGACGGAGACCTGAAAGCTCTCTGCCTTGCAGCTGGTCAAGCTTGGTCAAGAGCCAAAGACTAACTTGTCAGCTAGAACTGATGGACGCCTCCATCCAGTTCCCCGAGCAAAAGCTCCAAAGTTCTTAATGAACTTTCTTTGAGAAACATCTCGTCTTGAAGTCAGCCAGAAGCTGCCACATGTTTCTGACGGCTGACGCGGATCCGAGGAGACGTTGGAAGTAAACGACCAGTTCAGACGTACGAGGGCCGGAAGGACTCTGTGCACCTGGGAGGCTGGCAATATCTTTATCAGACGCATCGTCAAAAGGTAAAGAGCGGTTTACAAACGTACCTGGGATTTAGCCGAAGTCGGATGGAAAGTGTCATCTCTGGTTACACTCGAGATAAATAACTTAATCTCTCCAACCTCTTATTCCTCCTACTCTTTCCCCTCTCTATCTAAGCTGGAAACTATATTTTTAAGCTAAAAGAGCCCACAGACTAAATATGTTAACATCCAATATTTATGTCTGTTGTGTTGAATTTAAGTGTGCTGACGTTTTAAATTGAAAGAAAGTGAAATCATGTCAATCAAGTGTAATGGTGTTAATTTAGTTGATTTATTTTAAATAAATGATAGTGTCTCTTTGACATATCAAACTAAGTTAACGTCTTTGTCACTTAATGGCTCTGTTTATTTATCCATCATAAAGATCACAGAAATATTGGGTAAACTGAAAAAGAACAGAATCCGTGAATTTACTATTCAATCTGAATAAGTAAATTAATTAAGGATAAAGAGGTCAGTATTAATATTGACCTCCTCATTAATTCTTACAGACCTTACCAGGGAGGCTTAAGAGTGTGATCCCTCTGTAGTTGGAACACACTCTGTTTTCCCCCTTTTTGAATAGGGGGACCACCACTCCGGTCTGCCAATCCAGGGGAACTGCCCCCGATGTCCACGCAACGTTGCAGAATTGTTTAAGCCAACACAACCCTACACACACACACACACACACACACACACACACACACACACACACACACACGCACACACACACACACACACACACACGGGTTTACCATATATTTACTCAACCCTAATACCCAATAATCATAAGTCTACAGATATTTTTTTTAACACAATGCACAGTTTATGACAAGGACTGGGTTTAAGATCAGCAGACAATACCAAATACCAGGAATGGTATGAACAGTTTATTAGAAAACAGCAGCTGGGGGAGGTCTGGGTCCAAGGGAAGTCCGATCTGTTAAGACAGAAGTTAGTGAACAGGTCTTGGTTGAGGAGGTTCTATGAGTCACTGTGGCTGTCACTAACCTTCTCAGTCTGCAGCGTGAAACACTGTTGTAGAGTTGGTGGAGATGACATCACTCGTGGAGAGTGTGCAGCAACAGCGGTGCAGACAGGTGCTGTACGTGGTCCATGAGAAGATAATCCAAGAGTGGGGTCTGTTAATCAAAGCAGGGGTCAAACACAGTTAAACTGAGAGCAGAAACCAGAGCCAAGACGTGATACGTGAAGCGTAGTCAGAGAGGAGGAAGGCAGGGTCTGTACCGTGGTCAGAAAGCAGAATCCAGATCTAAAGAGGTGCAGGCAATGTGATGAGTCTGTGGTATAGGCAAGAGGTCAAAACCAGGCTAGGATACAAGGATGTGGAAGGTACGCTGGACATCTACTGGCTGAGAGTTTTCGATAATCTGGCACTGAATGAGAGTTGGAGCTGGGTTTAAGAGGGTGCAGAGCAGGTGGAACTGATGAGAGCTTGATTAGTGTCAGAACAGAGGAGGCGTGGTGCAGGGTGACAGGAGCTGAGGATGGGTGACAGGCAGTGCTGAATTGAACATGAAAAACAAAACAAGCAAACTGTGGGGTATAGGGGCAATAACATGACAGTTTAACTCGCTTTCCAAAAATTACCAGACCTAGCAGAATTACAGCCTACTTGACACTCTGATTGATAACATCATCACAAATTATATTATAAATAAATCAATAGGCGGACTATTAGTCCATGATATCAGTGATCACTTACCTGTCTTTATAGTACAGGTAGTCCTCGACTTACGACGGAGTTCCATTCCTATGTCGCGCCGTAAAGCACATTTCGAAGTAACTCGGAACATACATAAATACTTCACCTTATACGTACAGTACTGTATTTTACCAAGCACTTAGCCTATCCTAACACAGTACCTTACATAATTATCAAAAACCACATACATTTAGGAGCCATAATGAAGGGGAAAAAAGAGTTAATAACCTACTAATATGCTGGTGAAGCCGTTTTCCTTCGTCCATCCGTCCCTCCGCTGTATTCTCCATTCCGTTTACGACGTAAAACCGCCGTTCAGCTCCCAGCTCATGTATCCGAGCGTAGCAACCGCTGATCGGACATGGTCCGTCCAAAGCCGGCCTCCTCATTCCTGGAGCTCTGAGACTTCCACAGAGTTCACCGAGCATTTCCAGCTCATGTATCCGAGCGTAGCAAGTTCTGATCGTACACGGTCCATCCAAAGCCGGCCTTCTTATCCCTGGAGCTCTGAGACTTCCACAGAATTCACTGAGCGTTTCCAGCTCATGTATCCGAGCGCAACAACCTCTGATCGGACACGGTCCGTCCAAAGACGGCCTCCTCATCCCTGGTGCTCTGAGACTTCCACAGAGTTCACTGAGCGTTTCCAGCTCATGTATCCGAGCGTAGCAACCTCTGATCGGACACAGTCTGTCCAATGCCGGCTGCCTGTCCAGCTTGCTCCAACAAGTTTTGTTTTGTTTTTTGAATGTCCAGAGGACCAGACTTAGCTTTTGTAGATAGTAAAGGGCAAGCTGTATCCTCCGTAGCTAGCCAGAAACTTCCGGAAACTGCCGGGTTTAAGAATATTGGATGTCGCCGGATGAGTCCAGCACCTTGACGGAATTATTACTACCAAACTGTATTTTAAAGGACAACACCCCCCGTGACAGTAACAATTCACCATATTGGACAATTAATGTAGTAGAATATGATGTCTATTATTTTTGCATTTGGGCCAGGCAAGTGTAAAAAAAAAACAACGGAGTCACGGAAGCATCCGGAAACCCCGCCGATGATTGCCGAACTCCGGAATGATGTAAAAAAAGGATCCAGTCAGAAGGCACTGAGTGAGTTCTGATGGAGGTTTATGAGAGTGATGATGATTTCAGTGCTAAAACCTCACTTCACCCGTTGCTGCAGCCGCGGACACACAGAGTAAACCTCACATCACCCGCGCTGGCAGCCACGGACACACTGAGTGGACCTCACATCACCCGCGCGGGCGGCCACAGACACACGAGTGGACCTCACATCACCACGGACATACCGAGTGGACCTCACGTCACCCGCTGCTACTACCGCGGACACACCGTCACCCGCACGGTTACAAACAGCAGACACACACCGCTCTACCAGTTTAAATCCCCTTAAATAGTCGCAATTTTGTTTTTATCTTTTTTATTTATCACTGTAGAGTTGTACACACTTCACAGTTATGTTTGTGCCTAACTCAGACATTGGGGGATGTTTATTAATTCCGTAAAATGTAATGCCGAGAAAAAACGAGAACTGATGTACACATTATCATGCTAACTAGCCACAGGATAGCAACATAGATTTTCATGAAAAAGTGGCATGAATATTACCAAACTATGGTACATTTAAAAGCCTGCTCTATTATTCATTCTGTTCTGATGTCAAAAATTAAATTGAGCAAAAGTCTTACCCGCAAAACCTCCCAATTTCTCATAACTGTCGAGGTGCGAGCCTTCTTTGCTGGTCGGTCCACTTTATAAATCCATTGTGAATCCTTTTGATTTTGGGAAAATAATGAACACTAACGCCATCCTTCGAGGTATTGCAGCAGAACTGGGCAACACATCGTTTTTATTAGTTGTATTCATAACTACTCTGGTCAGAAATAAGGAAGCTGTTGATGCATGATGCTCCGCCTGCATTCAAGGCAGATACTTCAGTGACGTCAATGCCCATATATGGAGAGGGAAACATTAGGCCGCTGCTACTGTGTTAAAAACTCATTTAAATCATGAAATAACACATTTATCATTATTTCTCTACAATATCAATAAACGCTCCTGTTTTATTATTTAAGTCACTACTAAGTATTAATGGCGATGCAATTTGAAAACATGGTGGGTCATGGACTTTAACGACCCACGGCCATCAGGTCGTGGTGGTGGTGGATTATTAAAATATTCAAATAAACTTTTGACTGTTAACTGATGGGGATTTTAAACCCCTGTTACCTTAAAGGTTCAGTCTGCAGTTTCTGTAGAACTGTAGCACTTAGAAAAAATTTCAACAGGCAAAGCATTCTGATCCCTCCCCCTCAGAGCCATATATGGCTCTGCTCTCCCATGGTCTGTGGAAATTCAAGCTCTGTTTTTATTGGCTGATTCAAATTCAAGCTCTGTTTTTATTGGCTGGTTACAAACTCTGTTTTTATTGGCTGGAAAATGGCGTGTCACCTTTTCTTTTTAGAAATGCTTATTTACCACCTGGAGAAGCAAGGGGACAATATTTTTTTAGAGATTACCTGGCTAACATCAGTCTGTCAGGAGGTAGTGACAGAGTGAAGAAATATGTTTATAAAAAAAGCTACATACTGAAGCTTTAATAAAAACCACACAAGATAAACAAGAGAATTGTGTTAACACAGACAATGAAACTTTGCAAAGGGGATAAGGCTTTTTAATGTACTTCTGAAACTTTGTTTGGTCTCATAAACACATTCTTGCACAAATCCGAATTGTGCTGGATATGACAAGCTATTTAATCAAGAAGGAGGTGGAGTTGACAAGCTCTGACGTCTTACAGATCAAACAAACAAGTCATGGTTCTGATCCAACAGGAACATCTAATCCAAACATTGTCAAGGCTAAAAGACTTTGTCTTTTCTGTATCAAGGAGAAAAACAAAGAAACGTGTTTGTACTATCAAATATAAGTGTTTGAATGGAACAGAGAATATTTGATATAAGTGAGCTGGGTTAGAATTATTGTGTCAGAGTAATTAGTTTTAGATAATAAATGTTAAACATCTCCATCATCCCACCCTCTTATCATATAAACTGATTTCTACTTAATTATGTGAGCGATATGGAAAACAACCCCGAGGCCGAATTCAAATTGGGGGTAAAAAACGCATACCGCCGTCCCGTTTCCTCCACAATGGCGTCCCGACAACTCAGGATCATCTTTTTAGGATGGTTTGAGATATTTTAAAGTTTTGGAGAACTCTGTAGTGATGATTGTCATATTTCATGACTTATTTCAATGTTTGAGAGAAATAAATATTTTGAGTAGAATTTTTAGTGAATATGGTCTCATTTCATGGCTTATGTCAAAGTTTTAAGAGGAATAATATATTTTAGCAGGGATCAATCTATTTAAAAACTAAAAGTTTTTCCAAAGAAATAAAACTTTTAAGAAGAAACATATATATGTTTAAAAAAAGAGCTAATCTATTTAATTTGTGTTAAACAAATAAAAGAAATAATCTATTTAATTGGTGTTAAACAAATAAAAAGAACTAATCTATTTAATTTGTTTCAAACAAACAAAAATAACTAATCCATTTAGTTTGTTTTAAACAAATAAAAAGAACTAATCCATCTAAGTTGTGTTAAACAATTAAATATAACTAATACACTTTCAAAGATGTGGGAAATAATTTTTCAAACACACAACAAAATACTGTAGCCCTTTATGGGCACAAAAATAAAACAAGTACTAATGCCTAGGAAAGCGAAAACAACGGTCTCGAACTTAAAAAAGGAAATAGATCAACCATTCTTCTTCATATTATCCATCTTCTATTTGAGGGGGGTTCAGTGTCTTTCCTGGGGAGGGAGCGTCCCGTTTTAAGAATAAGTTCTTTCTGTTCCTTGGGGATTTGTTTGTGGCATTAGTTCATTTCATCCGGGAGGGGGAGGGGGGTGTTTGTGGCATAAGTTCATTTCATCTGGGGGGGAGAGTTTTTGTTTGTGGCATAAGTTAATTTCAACTAGGGGAGAGCTTTTTTTTGTTTGTTTGTGGCATAAGTTCATTTCATCTGGGGGAGAGCTTTTGTTGAAGTCCAGTTTTTCTTGGGAGGGGGCGGAGTTTTGTACGCCCTGTGGACGAAGGGCATCAGGCAGTTTGATGGGTATCCTTAACTTCTTCAGACAATGGTTTCATGAAGTCTTGTCTTGTCCAGCTGTCTGTTCCTGGGTGCTTAGTCCATTCAGGCATGGGTGCTGGATTACGGGCACAGTAGCAGGTCGCAAACTTGAATATTGTGTGGCATAGGGTAGTCAGCCCACTTGTCCTGACAAAGTGGGGAGCTTTGCTCTGACCAGATCCATCTCAAAACTGGCTCAGCGATTGCTCCAAACTTCGTTTTCAGGGGTGCACCGACCTCAGTTGTAAGCTCTTTCTCTCGAGAAAACGACAAGTTCTTTCCACCACCTGACGGGGTCCTGTTCACCCTCGTTTTCAGCCGTCCCTAGCAGGACCTAGTTTGAGGCAGGATTCACTGGCATCACTGGCAACTCCTGAAGGAGTTCTGGAAATCTGTAGTCTTTTGAGAGAAGAACTGGACACCAAAAAACTTGCAAATTGTTAAATAAAACTTTAAGGCCTTTTGATCCGATGAGCCATTTGTGGTTTGGGGAAGGCCTAACTGTGGGTAACTCCTTAGTGAGTTAAATCTGTTAACTTAAACTAAATTCTGTAATTGGCTACAATAATAATTGTTTCTTTAAACTTAAAATACAATTCCATTCTTACTATCTAAAACATTTGTATTTAATGGCAAAAAACAACAACAAACAACAAATTATTTCATTCTTCAGTGAAAATGAGTAATCACTCATTTTGATTTGGGGTTAGTTTTTAATTAGTAAGTTTTTTAATTAGTATGATCATTGTAAGTGAGTAGCAGGAGATGTTTTTTACTCACTTAAAAAATACTTAACCTTTTTCATAGTCTGTAGAAAAAGTCTAAACATACGTGGAACAAAATAGAAAAGTACAAATAACATACATACAGACATACAGCGTTACAATACAAACATGTGGTTCATGAGCTCAAAATAAGTCCAGTCTAGTCAGAGTCAGTCGTGTTTAAAAATATAGAACCACCACATTTCAAATCAACCTTTCAAATCAACCTTTTGAATAGATCCAAAAACTCCAGGGCGTCTCCCATCTTATTTGGATCTGTTAAAAATAAATACCTCTTATTTAACGACATTTACAGTACCTGTTTATTAAACAACATATACAAAAGCAATGTGGTTTGTAGTTTTATCTGATTTATCCTACAGTACAACGTGCCAATTTTCATTCTCCTTAAATGATCCTTTAAATGGCTATGCTGTTGAATATAAAAATCTAAGAAGTTATTTTTTGTATAACTGATGATCTAATCAATGTATGAGCTGTTTCCCTTTTATGAGCCATTATTAGTGTTATTAGTGATTCATTCTTTATTATTATTATTTATTTCTAGGAACACTTTCCAATATTCCCTATTTGAAACTGGTTCCTGTTCCACCTAAGTTTTTATGGGTTATAATTTACTAAAACACAGTCTGAGTAAAGGTTTTAGACATGTACAGGTAGTCCCCGATTTACGAGCGAGATCCGTTACAACGAGGCGCTCGTAAACCGGAAATCTCGTATTTCGGAACGGCCGCCATTTCTCTCGTAAATCCGGAATTTCGCTCGTAAATTGGAACGGTTTTCGCTAGCGCGACTACAAACACTCTATTTTCATCCAAAAACTGCTTATGAGTGCATAAAAATGATCGGAAACGTGTGTCCATATGCTTAGCTAACTAACTGTGGTGAAAAAACACATGAAAACTCAGTATTTTTTTCGTTTTTTCCAAAAATTCGCCAGCTCGTAAGTCTGGAACCTCGTAGATCAGAGCGCTCGTAAATCGGGGACTACCTGTATATATATAAACAATCTAAGATTTGAAAGCATAAGGCTATAAAAATTGTTCTAACAATGTTTTAACCAATCTCTTTGTGGCAAACCAGACCAACCAAAATGCACTCCGTCAAGGACAACTGTTATCCTCTCTTCAGCTCCACAAAACATTGTATGAATGTTTGTGGAGACACAAATTTAATCTGCAAAAACAAAAAATATAAACATTAACTTGTTTCAGGGTTATGAGCAAGGATCATTATCCCTGTTTCATCACGGAGTTACAGGAAGCGGAAAAATAAGTTGTCAGACCCACATAAGTACAATATAAACTACGAATTTTGTGGCCTTGCTAGTCTAGCAAGCCCTATCATGAGCATATGTGTTTCATTAAAAAAAATTAATCATAGCAGACTGTAGTTTTGAAACACGATACCAGGGTTATTGACAGATCCTCACAGATCCATACGGGGGCATGACCTTTTGCTGGACAGCTGGCGTGGGTGACTTCAAGACCTGTTCTCTTTGTCTTTTTGGAGAACTTGTTCAGTCCCCTCTTGTTACAGTATCCAGTGAGATTTTTGTAGGTGCTAAGTTTCGTCGTCCAGGATCACACCCTTCACATCCGGACGGCATATTCTGGCCATTTGTGTTTGATGACCTTGTTCTGACAGTTATTTGACAAATTCTTTGCCTTTGCTTTGCTGAAAGTCTTTGTGGATAGTCTTTTGCTCGTCCAGCACCGCCCTCATGCAGTGCCTTTATTTTTAAGCCCCTCAAATGTTTATTTTGAGCAGGGCTGCATAGGAGTCCAGCCATGGTGTTCTGGGTGAAGTCACAGTGAGCCAGTTCTGGACATGCCTTTAATATTAAATCTGATCCGATCCAATCAATAACCATAGTAGCTGTAATTAAAAAAATCAGACGTTGCATGTGTTTTTGACATGGTCCTATCTTAAATGCATGTACTACTAACTATGTGTTCTGCAAAGTGTCGTGAGATCCATCAGACTTAGGCTTGGTTTATACTCTTGTCTTATGTCTTTTACCCCCGTTGAGTGAACCCAGCGATGATGCAATTGCGTGTGTGTCACCGACCGCATGGAGTGTTTTTACTTGGTAAGACGTGGGGGATACATTATAATAAATCCCTCCCTCTTCCCTCCCATTGCATACCTCGGCGAGTTCCTCTCCTCGGGGGAGGGGGGGTCTAGCCAGGATTTCATGAGGGACGGTTCGTTTAAAAGAAATTGGACCTCAAAAGATGGACATGCCTCAGTAGTCCTACGGGGAACGCGTCGGCTTTCCACTAAAAAGACTCGGGTTCGATTCCCACCTGGTTGAACTTTTTTTAAATTAGGTTTATTCATTTCAAATTGTAAAAACACAAGAAAATTATTTACAAAACCACATTATAAAACAAAACAATACATGAAATGAAAGGAGGCAGAAGAAGAAAAAAATCTCATTATTTCTGCCCCTTCTTCAAACAAAATTAACAATCAATTCAAATAGCAATTGCATATATAAAAAAAATAAGATATTAAATGATTTCTCATACAAAACCATAAATATTAATTTGCATATAAACCAATTTATGAATATTTGTACAGAAATATTGTTTTATTCATTTTCTTAAATATAGATATTGACTTTGCAATTTTAATAGCAAGTTTTAGTATCAGTTTCCAAACCATTCCACAGTTCTATTCCCTGTACTAAAGTAGACCTACTCTTTAAACTAGTTCTATATTGTGGTAGTCCTAACTACAGGTAGTCCTTTTTACAAAAAGCCTTTGGATGTTTGAGGGTAATGAGAAATTCTGAGCTTTGAACAATAATAAAATAATATTATAGTCAACCAAATCATTAAAAAAAAAACTTTAGCAATTTCAATTTGTAAGACAAAACATTTGATGGATGGCAGTAATGTTTTCTTGTAATAATTCTTATGGCTCTCTTCTGTAAAATAAAAATAGGCTTTAGTTACAGTTTTCCACGCTATACCCCAAATATCTATACAGTAAATTAAGTGCGGGAGTATAACCGTATTATATAACAAACAAAAAAAGTCAACCAAGTGAGATTCGAACTCACGTCTTTGGAGTTGCAACGCAACGCATTTCCATTGGACCACCACGGCTTGTTGCTTCACAACGGAGTTTGCTTTGTTTTAAAGGCTGCGTGCAAGCGCGATCCTCTTCCTTTTGTAAACTTTACACGCGCATGCTTTTATGTGCGAGCGCGCGTGTTTGTAAATATATATATATATATATATATGTATTGGTGTGTGTGTGTGTATGTTGGGTGTAATGCGCAAAGTGCTGAGACGCACGGTTTGCGTGCGCGCACGTACACATACAAGTTTCTCTTCAAAACTATCCATGTCTGTCAAAGCAAAAACAAAAAACGCCCACAAACTTCGAACCAATCACACGCTGCGAGCCGCATCGTCGACGTCTCTGAGTTTTGCTTGGGGGCCATGTACAAGACGAGCTGCCACCGGGGGATCGCAGCGGGAGTGCGGCCAGAAGTTGCGCAATGTTTGTTCACTTAACGGGGGGTAAAAGACGTAAGACAGGGAGTCTTGCGGAGTATAACCCAGCCTTTACTCTTCCCGCTCCACCAACACCGTGAAACCAGGTTCAAAGTAATCATGTGTTAGCAAGTTCTATAAGCAGTTACCTTGAATGGAGTCACCTCTGTAATCCTGGTTTGCACAATGGAATTTAAAATGTTTATTTACATAAAAGTGAATCCTTCGACAGAGGCATCCTTTTAATCTGATCTGCACAACAGATCTAAAATAATTTATTTACGTATGAGTGAAATTGTCAATTTAACCTGAAACCAGAAATATTGTAGCCCAATTATATTTCAGAAAATATCATGCACTGTTTTCTAGGACCACCTTGCTAGCATAAATGATAATTAGCCAATTCATTGAGTTTTCTAATATCTGCACTCTCTTCGGATTTATTTGTGTACTGTTTTTAATTTAATGTTAAAGCGGCACCGTGGGATGCCCTCATATGTTGTCAATTTATCAAAATTGTTAAACTAAGTCCTCAATTCTTAGTGGTGTCAATTATTAAAAGTCAAAGCATGGGCTAACCCCAATCTGTTTGAATAAAACAACCCTTATTACTGCTGTCAATGCCTATGTATTGCATGGTTGAACGAGATATTTAATCTAATTCCCTTTCAAATTTACCAGACCTCTTTTTGCCTTTAATGGTCATAATTTATGCAAATCAATATCAAAATTAGGTTTTAACAATAAAATGTGTTTATTACTCCTGGGGAGTTGGCTGGATTCTTGTGCGTATTTAACCTATACTTGCTGAAAAGTTACTTCTAATAAAGCATTTTTATTATTGGGAAGAGTGTTTTCTTTAACCTATTTAAATCAAAGACATTAATAACATCTTATTAACATCAACGGATATCTACACTATATAACTCCTAAAAGGAAACTATAAAGGGGACCACATATGCAAAATTCACTTTTTAATGTTTTTTTACTCTACTTTGGGTATTTACTTCTTAAAAAAAAACAGTCCTAGGGCCAAAGAAATGCACCCAGTGGTATATTTACTCTAAGTAGATTTATTTTTCTGGTATATAAACGTCTCGTTTTCAAATCCTGCAGTTTGTGACGTTGCAAGCCGCAGCCACAACCCACCCCAAACCTGAAACCAGCCCCTCACCTAGCAACCCCTGGTTAGGCTCAACCCACTTCAGTATAAAATACGTGACGGTTGTTTTTCCTGATTTCATCTCATCTTTTGTTTAAATGTTCTTAATTTCATGTGTACAGCACTTTGTTGCAGCTGTGGTTGTTTTAAATGGCTTTATAAATAAAGTATAATTGTTATTTTTACGTTTTAGTTCAATTTTTTGTGTATTAGCGATTGCTCCCAACGAGCAGCCGGCAGACGGAAAACGAGCAGACCGCCGCGAAGGGACCATCTGCGGGCGTGAGCTGCTGGGAGCTGCTGGCTTTTGAGGTCTGTGGGTCCGGTCAGAGGTTGCCTCATACGGATAAATTAACTGGAAACACTCGGTGAACTTTGTGTATGTGTCTGGACTGGAGCAGCGATCGCTCCCAAAGCGCCGCATGCAACGAGCGGCGCTAAGCGGGCGGAGGAGGAAGAGCTATCATTAGCCTCGGAGGGCTAATGCCTAAAGGGAGCAGCTAATGGCGACGGGCGCAGACGGCTTTCGGTAAGTTATCTTAAGCTAGCACTAACAGTAAGTCAAATGAGTAATAAAAAAGGGCTAATTTTAAAACAACAACAGATAAGAGATACTGGCTGTTACAGAGGGCAGAGTTAATGTAAGGGCGTGGCCTTCAGAGCTCATTATCATAAACAGCCTGTTCAGAACGGAAATGAGAAAAGGCAGAACTAAAAAGGGGATATTTCATTATCTAATAATTATTTTGTGCATTAAATTGAATGAACATGGTCTAGATAGCCCACAGACATACCATAAAAATTTATAAAACCAATATGTGGTCTCCTTTAAAATCTACCTGACTATGAAACAGCTTTTTAAAATCTAAAAAAACATCTAAAAATAATTGAAAATGATGAATTTAACCTGAGCATTTCAATTTACAATCTAGTCAAAATTCTATTTGACAAGAATACTTTTTTATTCTTTATAAGTGTCAAAGTTTTATCAATTTAGTTAAACTTTTAAAAGACAGAATTTACTGGCAAGTCTAAAAATAAATTTCTGCTAATTTTGTTTGACTTGTTATCCAAAAATGCCTTAACTTAATTTTGATCTGATTATGGTTGTTAATTTTAGGGTAGCACGGTGGCACAACTGGTAGAGCTGCTGCCTCTCAGCGAGCAGGTCCCCGGTTCAAATCCCGGTCCGGGGGCCTTTCTGGGTGGAGTTTGCATGTTCTCTCCGTGCATGCGTGGGTTTTCTCCGGGTGCTCCGGTTTCCTCCCACAGTCCAAAAACATGCATGTTAGGCGGATTGGTAACTCTAAATTGACCCTAGGTGTGAGTGAGACAGGTCCCTCTTGTAAATGAGTCCCCGTGGCTCAATGAGGCTAGCTTGTATAAATAAAGGTTCATTGAATGAATGAATGAAAAAATTTAAATTAACAAGCTTATTATAAAAGTTTAAATTGTCAATAATTGTATTCAATGCAGTATACCGGTAATACTTTCTCTACTTCCCATTTTGCATTAAATCCAAATATATTCCGTGTTTTATCAACATCCTTGTATGCGACTGCTATAAAACATCCAGTTCCTCTCAACTTCACCTCCCAGTAACAACGTCCAGTCAGACTCTCCTTACTCAGAATCTGATAACATGAAGTGAATCTCTCTGGATGATCAGGATAAAACTGTTTTTGTTTCATGAATGTTACTTTTCTGTTCCCCTCAGATAATAACAGGTGTCTGTGAGCATAGTTGCCAAGTCCGCATATTATAAGCTACTTTGGGCTTGTTATTTTCTGTAGCTGCTTAGTGCGGTTACTTGGGCTTGCTTTGAATGTAAAATCGCTTATTTGGGCTTGTTATTCATTGTTCTTTATTCTTCGTCTAGAGTGACAAGACCACGCTAAAATGAGCTCCAATAAGTGGGGGAAATATGGGGAAAAAATATTTTTTTAAAATGGGAGAAAGAGCGCACACTTAGCATGATTCAGAGATTAAAGAAAGTTGTTTTGTTGACTTAGCTTACTATTGGTTTGCTGTTTAATTTTTAGTAAAAAAATTTAATTTGTGCACATCTTTTATGATTGCCTGTTGTTGTCGTTGTCAATTGTTCTCATCACTCTTCGTTTGAAATTCAGGTCTCTCTGGTAAATGAGTCCCAGAGGCTTAATGGGATTAATTTGTATAAACATGCAAAATGTATTTTTATTTTTTAGAGTGGATATGTTCTTCAAAGTGTTTAGCAAAGGTGGGCACCGCTAATTAAAAAATTAGTTCCACAATTTCTAAAACGCTTATTAATTTTTTTAGGTCCACAATTTCAAAAGCACAAATGTCTTATGAAAATTAGTGGAAGCTAATCTAATCCGCTATTTATATATTTCTATA
>JBBPBX010010938.1:44657-56939 GCA_038048925.1 Garcialebias charrua | reverse complement strand
ATATCAACTTTTGTGTCTGCTTTAACTCTTTCAACAACTGCTGGTTTATTTCAACTGTGCAATCTATTGTAAATCTCAACATTGTTAAAAGATTGCTTTCGAGTGAAGGTGCAGAAGACTTAAGTTTACTTTCCAACATCCCGTTGTGTTCCAGGTTTTTAGTGGATGTTATTAAAAACCAAGGAAAGTCTTTTTCCTCAGAAGACATCTTACCGCTTCTTCGTGAGCAAAGTCAAACAACGCCGTCACTTAAGTTTTTAATGCAGAACGATATTCTGGATTTTATAGAACCTGTCATGCAATGGTTGAGCCAATGTGGAATGCGGTCAGAGCTTGTTCTTAACACAGTCAAAACTTGCAACAAGTGTAAGTTTTCGTCATGCTGCCAGACCCAAATGGGCAACACCTGTTTCCTGCCATCACCAGAAAAACCCACATCCACTTCCAGCCTCTTCACCCAGATCTTAGCTCAAAGCAAAAACAAGGAAATTTGTTCAGTTTGTAACACAGCACTGACTAAAAGAACATTTTTAAACTCTGCTGACGTAGTTAATGTATGTCTACCAAGGTCAACAGGATTGTTTGATCCTAGGACACCAGTTCATCCCATTGACACCCTTCTCGTTCCAACAGAAACGGGCACAGATAGATACAGGTTGTCGTCAGTCATCTGTCAAAACATTCTGATGGGGAAACATTATTACCCATATGTTTTCACTAGAGGCCAAATACGTTTGTTTAGTCAAGGGAGATTCCAATCTGTTGCACAACATAAAGCCAATACTGATATGGAAAGAAATGGGGTTTTGTACTTTTATGAAAAAGTACAGAAAAATAGACTTATCCTGGCCTTGATAAGGAAATCGATTTAGGAGTTCACCTGAGGTGGCAAACGGAGACGATTAGATTCGTCCCACCTAGATCACCCTATCGGCAAACAGCAGTTCAGTTTTGAGCGAGATGGAGGGGTATGACTCTCTGCGGCGACCCCTCAAGAGGGAAGAGCCGAAAGAAAAAGCATCAGGATACTTTCTGGGGGAGTTTTTGTGTTCGGCCAGTGCACTTGTAGGTTTTTCTCCGGATACTCCGGTTTCCTATCAAAAAAACAACAACAACACCACCCCCCTCCCCCATCTCCCAAGACGAAACGTTTCAAGAAAAAGTGTCCGTCCAGATGAACTGTTAGATTTACAGACCTGAATCATTGAGCATGCATCAGGATACTTTCTGGGGGAGTTTTTTGTTCGGCCCATGCACTTGTAGGTTTTCCTCCGGATACTTCGGTTTCCTCTCCAAAAAAAAACAACCCCCCAAGACGAAACGTTTCAAGAAAAAGTGTCCGTCCAGATGAACTGTTAGATTTACAGACCTGGATCATTGAGCATGCATCAGGATACTTTCTGGGGGAGTTTTTGTGTTCGGCCCGTGCACTTGTAGGCTTTTCTCCGGATACTCCGGTTTCCTCCCCCAAAAAAACAACCCCCCCAAGACGAAACGTTTCAAGAAAAGAATCCGTCCAGATGAACTGTTAGATTTACAGACCTGGATCATTGAGCACGCATTAGGATACTTTCTTGGGGGAGTTTTTGTGTTCGGCCCATGTACTTGTAGGGTTTTCTCCGGATACTCCGGTTTCCTCTAAAAAAACAACCCCCCAAAAAACGTTTCAAGAAAAAGTCTCTGTCCAGATGAACTGTTAGATTTACAGACCTGGAGCATTGAGCATGCATTAGGATACTTTCTTGGGGGAGATTTTGTGTTCGGCCCGTGTACTTGTAGGTTTTTCTCCGGATATTCCGGTTTCCTCTCCAAAAAAAACAACAAACCCCCAAGACGAAACGTTTCAAGAAAAAGTGTCCGTCCAGATGAACTGTTAGATTTACAGACCTGGAGCATTGAGCATGCATTAGGATACTTTCTTGGGGGAGATTTTGTGTTCGGCCCGTGTACTTGTAGGTTTTTCTCCGGATATTCCGGTTTCCTCTCCAAAAAAAACAACAAACCCCCAAGACGAAACTTTTCAAGAAAAAGTGTCCGTCCAGATGAACTGTTAGATTTACAGACCTGGATCATTGAGGATGCATTAGGATACTTTCTTGGGGGAGTTTTTGTGTTTGGCCCGTGCACTTGTAGGTTTTTCTCCGGATACTCCAGTTTCCTCTAAAAAACAACAACAACAACACTCCCCCCCCCCCATGATAATAACCTCTAATCATGATAATATCATGATATTATCATGATATATCTAATCATAACAATATCATGATGGTATCATGATAATAACCTGTTCATAATACAATGAACAGGTTATTATCATGTGTTCTTCATAATGAACTCATGACAATAACCTGTTCATAATATTATGAACAGGTTATTTGATTTTTTATTTGATTTATTCATTCATCTTATTATAACTATACTGTATACTTATAAAAGAAGAAAAAAACACAAGTATAAAATGAAAGGCAGTAGATGAAGAAAAAAAAATCTTATTTTATCTGCCCTTTATCTCTCTAACAAACAATTCATACAACCAATTTCTTTAAATTATTATCATGAGTTCTTCATAATGAACTCATGATAACAACCTGTTAATAATACAATGAACAGGTTATTATCTAGCCTGGTTAAAACCAGACCCTTGTCCTTCACTTCGCTTCGTACTAGTGTGCAGTGAAGGGAAATGAGAATTGAGCGGAGCTGTGCAGGAAGGCGGGGGCCAGGCTAGTTATTATCATGAGATCTTCATAATGAACTCATGATAATAACCTGTTAATAATACAATGAACAGGTTATTATCATGAGATCTTCATAATGAACTCATGATAATAACCTGTTAATAATACAATGAACAGGTTATTATCATGAGATCTTCATAATGAACTCATGATAATAACCTGTTAATAATACAATGAACAGGTTATTATCATGAGATCTTCATAATGAACTCATGATAATAACCTGTTAATAATACAATGAACAGGTTATTATCATGAGATCTTCATAATTAACTCATGATAATAACCTGTTAATAATACAATGAACACGTTATTAATTCGCTGCTGATCCGTTTTATTGAAACCCGGTTTGAAGTTCTGACCTGGTATCGGTTCTACAGAGGTGCGTCAGTCGGGTCTTGGTGGTTCCTGTGGGCTCCAGCAGATAGAGGCAGGCGTGGACGTGAACCCGGACCCCCTCCACCTGAACCTCGGGGTGCTCCGTGGATACAGAGGACAGGTACAGCGGTCCAGATGATGGGTCCGGCTGCCAGGTTCTGGTCAGGGGGACAAGAGTTGAAGTATTTACGTGTGGACGCCCGGTTCTGGAGGACAGAATCTTTTAGTCCTGACGTGAGGACAGGAGACAAACGAGCTCAGGGACATCCTGCGTGGTCCTCGGTACCTGAGCAGCAGGTGGTCCTGGGGGGGCTGCGGGCCCTGGCCCTGCAGGACGCAGCGGTACACCTCGGTGTCCTTGGACAGGGTGTGGAGGACGGCGGCGTGCTGCAGGTTCTCCTCCCACAGATGCTGCTCCCTCAGCAGTCGGAGGAGCAGCTCCTGCTGAGGAGCGTCCACGGAGCCTCGCCACGTCCCCAGAGGACAGCCGTCCACCTGAGGACAAACAGACTCGTCATTCTGTCCCTCTGCTCCTCATCAGGAAACTGACATGCACTGCAAATCGGGTCAGAACCCCTCGTGTCCCTGCTCACCTTCTTAAAGGCCAGCTCCACGGGCTCTGGACCCATGTGGTCCTCCCAGTACTCCTCCTGGTTCTCCTTCAGGAGCTGCTGGGTGTTCAGCTGCAGCCGGTTCCGTCTGTCCTCGTCACCTCCATCCTGACTGGACCGAGCCTCCTCTGTGGGTCCAGCACCGTTCGGACTCTGTCCGGGCCAGAACTCTGGGAGCTGCAGAGAAGGTTCTGTTCCTGAATGTCTGCTGGTTTTGGACTTCAGCAGGTTTTGGACTTGAGGAGGTCAAAGGTTACCCGGAAGAGTCTCTGAGCTTCGCTGATCATGTTGGCCAGGCCCTGGGTGGCAGCCAGGGTCTCACTCAGGTCCCGCTGGTCCGGACGGGCCCGACTGGACTTCCTGTGACCGGACCTGTAGGAAGAACACGGGACGTTATTGGGCCGGACCCTGGAGCAGAACTTTAAGACCTCCCAACTCAGAAATACAACATCACACCAGAACCGGTTCGGACCTCCGGTTCCTGCAGGAGGACCCCGTTTGTTTTACAGATTCAAGAAATAAAACGTTTAAAGTAAAATCTGCTAAACAAAGTGTTTAATTCAGATTATAACTGAATTATTTTATTCTGGTTTTTAATTAAAAAAAATCTCTGTGATCCAATAAACAGAAACATTTATTACAAATAAAACTCAAACTAAACTTTTTTTTTAAAAGACACATTAAGAGCGTACTTTCCGTCTGATAAGTCGCATCAGTCCAATTATTTCCAGTAAAGTGGAAAAATCCATAAATGAGTTGCACCACCGTACACGTCGCATCTATTACGCGTCACCGCTGACGCGTCGCGTATGTTACGCGTCAGCGCAAATGGCCACAGGAGCGTGCATGGTAGGACTTTTAACAAGATTAACACTTAAAAACAATTATTTGTTTTTCTGAAAATTATAGCAAAGATGTGTCTGAGCTTAACTATTCCTTAATAAATTCACGTAATGGTCAAATCAGCTTGATTTAAATTGTTTTGCTTTGACGTCTTCCAAATGGTCGTGCGCGCTGCGAAAATAAATTATAAATAAATCTAATTTTAGCTCAAACATCTCCTACAGCTAATATGTTGTAAATGTCCATCCAGTGATTACTTTCTGTAAGTTTCATCAAAATCTGTCCGGTGGTTCTTGAGCTATTTTGCTAAACAGTCAAACACTGAGCGTGAGCTAACAGTAGTTCAGGCCTCCAGAGAGCAGGAGGCCAGGCTGCGACAGAGTGAGTCCGAGCAGAGGAGGCTGCTGTCGGACACATGAGCTGGGAACGGTCGGTGGACCCTAGCGGCCGAAAGTGGTACTGCTCCATTTTTTTCGTCAGAATGAATGGAAACGGTCATATCTCAGCCAAAAAATTGGTCTAAAAATATGGGAAAAATGCATAAATATGTCGCTTCACCCTATAAGTCACAGGGCATGCAAATTAGGCAAAAAGGTGCGACTTATAGGTCGGAAAACACGGTAATGTTTGGTCACAGAATATGATAGTGTTTATCACATATTGTAAAGTATGATGTAAAAATGCGACAGCGCCCCCTCTGGTCACAATATATGGTGGTCACAGAATATGGCGTAACCCCTGTACAGATGGCGTGTGGTTCAGATGCCCTCTCCACCACTCCCGTTGACAAAAATCATGGACGAGATGAGTGCCCTGCCATGGCAAATTATTTAGGGGAAACCAGTTTGAATGTGTACTAAAAATGTGTTTTGGTTCACCATGACAACAGAACTCGCAATGTCCTAACTTTGTGATCACATGCCTTTGTGATGTCATTAATGATGTCACTGGTCCTTTTTTTTACATTTTGTTTTGGTTCACCATGACAACAGAACTCGCAATGTCCTGCCTTTGTGGTCACATGCTTTAATGACATCATTAGTGATGTCATTAATGACATACAACATCCTGCCTTTGAATTTTGTGTCATCACTGTCCTAGTGATGTAACTAGTGATGTTGATGGGGATTTTAAACCCCTGTTACCTTAATAAAAACCACACAAAGATAAACAAGAGAACAGTGTTAAATCAGACAAACAACTTTGCAAAGGGGAAGGGCTTTTAATGTCCTTTGAAACTTAGTTTGGTCTCAAATACATTGTCCTGCACAATTCCAAATTGTACTGGACATGACAAGCTATTTAAACAAGAAGCAGGTGGAGTTTGACAAGCTCTGACGTCTTACAGATAAAACAAACAAGTCATGGTTCTGATCAAACAAGAACATCTAGTCCAAACATTTGTCAAGGCTAGAAGACTGTCTTTTCTGTATCAGAGAAAAGCAAACAACATGTTTGTACTATCAAATATAAGTGTTTAAAGGGAACAGAGAATATTTGATATAAGTGAGCTGGGTTATAATTATTGGGTCAGAGTAATTAGTTTTAGATGATAAATATTGAACATCTCCATCATTTCATCCTCTTTATCATATATAAACTGATCATTATCAATCAGGTGAGCGGTGCGGAAAACAACCCCTGAGGCCGAATTTCTAATTTAGAGGCAAAAACTCACACCACCGTCCCGTGCCTCCACAGTAACGCCCTGAACATGCAGAATCACCTTTTTAGGATGGTTTGAGAGATTATAAAGTTTTGGAGAACTCTGTTGATTGTCATATTTCATGACTTATTTCAATGTTTGAGAGAAATAAAGATTTTGAGGAGAATTTTGCAATGAGTATGGTCTCACTTTATGGCTTATGTCAAAAGTTTTAAAAGGAATAATATATTTAGCAGGGATTAGTCTATTTACCCACAAAAACTAAGTTTTTCCAAAGAAATAGAACTTTTGAGAAGAAACATATATATATATAAAGGAACTAATCTATTTGTGTTAAACAAATAAAAGAAATAAGCTATTTAATTTGTTTTAAAATAAAAAGAACCAATCTAATTTGTTTTAACCAAAAAAGAACCAATCTAATTTGTCGTGTTAAACAATTAAATGGAACTTATACACTTTCAAAGATGTGGGAAATAATTCTCAAACACACAACAAAATAGCCCTATATGGGCACAAAAATAAAATAAGTTTGAAACTTCTTTGATATCAACTATTGCCCAGGAAAGTAAAAACAACCGGTTTGAACTTAAAAAATGAAATAGATCAAACATTCTTCTTCACAGCATCCATCTTTTTCTTCTAGTGGGGGGGTAAGTTCAGTGTCTGCCCAGGGGAGGGAGTGTCCAGTTTTCAGAACAAGTTCTTTCTGTCCCTTGGGGATTTGTTTGTGGCATAAATTGTTGGGCACAAATCCATTTCATCTCTGGGGGGGGGAAGTTCTTTGTGTGTGGAATAAGTCCAGTTTTTCATTGTTGGGCACACTTTTGCTTATGAGATCAGTCCAGTTCTGCTTGGGGAAAGCTTTTGTCTGTGAAATAAGTTCATGTGATTCTGGGGGAGGGGGGGGAGCTTTTGTTCAAGTCTTTTTCTTCTGTGAGTTTCTGTGCGGGTCTTTTTCTTCTTGGGGATGGTTTTTTGTGCGGGTCTTTTCTTCTTGGGGAGAGCCTTTGTTCAAGTCTTTTTCTTCTTGGTGGAGGATGCGGGCACAGTAGCAGGTCGCAAACCTGAATTGTGTGTGGCATAGGGTATAGTCAAGCCACATCCTGACAAAGTGGGGAGCTTTGCTCTGACCAGATCCATCTCAAAATCTGGCTCAGCGATTGTTCCAAACTTCTTTTTCAGGGGAGCACCGGTCACTCAGATGTAACAGAGGCTGCTTTTTCTCTCGAGAAGATGACGCGTCCTTTCCACCACCTGTTGGGGTCCCGTCCACCCTCGTTTTCAGCCGTCCCTAGCAGGACCTCGAGTCAAGGCGGGATTCACTGGCATCACTGGCAACTCCCCCTGAAGGAGTTCCGGAAACCTGTAGTCTTTTTGAGAGGAGAACTGGACACCAAAAAAACTTGCAAATTGTCAAATAAAACTAAGGCCTTCGGATCCCATGAGCCATTTGTGGTCTGGGGAAGGTCAAACTGTGGGTAACTCCTTAGTGAGTCAAATCTGTTAACTTAAACTAAATTCTGTAATTGGCTATAATAATAATTGTTTCTTTAAACTTAAAATAAAATTCCATTCTTACTATCTAAAACATTTGTATTTAATGGCAAAAAACAACACAACAACAAATGATTTCATTCTTCAGTGAAAATGAGTAATCACTCACTTTGATTTGAGGTTAGTTTTCAATTAGTAAGTTATTCTTAATTAGCATGATCATCAAAGTGAGTAGCAGGAGACGGAGACGTTTTATACTCACCTAAAATACTTTACCTTTCTCATAGTCTGTAGAAAAAGTCTAAACATACATACAGACATAGACAGACATATACGTACAGACAGACATACAGCCATAAACATATATATATATATAGACATACAAACATGTGGTTCATGTGCTCAAAATAAGTCCAGTCTATAGTCAGAGTCAGTCGTGTTTTAAAAATATAGAACCACCACATTTCAAAATCAACCTTTCAAATCAACCTTTTGAATAGATCCAAAACTCCAGGGCGTCCCCCATCTTTTTCTCTTTGGATCTGTTAAAAATAAATACCTGTTTATCAAATGACATATACAGTACCTGTTTATTAAACAACATATACCAAAGCAACGTAGTTTGCAGGGTTATCTGATTTATCCTACAGTACAATGTGCTTCTTAAATGATCCTTTAAATGGCTATGCTGTTGAATATAAAAATCTAAAAGGTTATTTTTGTACAACTGATCATCTAATCAATGAATGAGCTGTTTCCTTTTATGAGCCCTCATTAATGTCATTAGTGATATATTCTTTATTATTATTAGTTATTTCTAGGAACACCTCCTAATATTCCCTTATTGCATTATTATATATCGCCACTGAGTGTCAGGCAGGCTCCCTCACTCAGTCTTTAAGTCTTGATTAAAAACCCACTTTTATTCTTCCAAACTTTAACATGATGTGAGTTGTTTTGATCCTCTCTGTAATATACACTGTTCACTATATTAGCTAGTTTCTGTTGCTTTTTCTATATAATTTGTTTTCGTTTTTGTTTTGTTTTTCCTCTCGTTTCACTGTCTGCTTGGCTTGTTTCTATCGTACAGAACCTTGGTCGGCCCGCGTCAGCCTAAGTGCTCTATAAATAAAGTGGTATGGTATAAATAATCTAAGATTTAAAGCATAAAGCTATAAAAATTGTTCTAAAAATCTCTTAATCAATTCCTTTGTGGAAAACCAGACCAACCAAAATGCATTCCCGTCAAGGATAATCTGCTATCCTTCCTTCAGCTCCACAAAACATTGAATGTCTGTGGAGACACAATTTTAATCTGCAAAAAACAAAAAATATAAATATTTACTTGTTTCAGGGTTATGAGCTGGGATTATCTCTGTTTCATCACGGAGTTACAGGAAACGGAAAAATAAGTCGTCAGACCCACATAGTACAATATAAACTACAAATTCTGTGGCCTTGCTTGTCTAGCAAGCCATATCATGAGAATGTGTTTCATTAAATAAAATTAATCATAGCAGACTGCAGTTTTGAAACACGATACCAGGACTATTGACAGATCTTCACAGATCCATACGGGGGGCATGACCTTCAGCTGGACAGTTGGCGTGGGTGACTTCAGGACCTGTTCTCATTTTCTTGTTGGAGAATGTGCTCAGACCACTCTTGTCAGAGCATCCAGTGACCGCATATTCTGGTCATGTGTGTTTGATGACCTTTGATGACCTTTTTGACAAAATCTTTGCATTTGCTTTGCTGACAGTCTCTCATCTTAACTTTGTGGACAGTCTTTGTGGACAGTCTTTGTGGACAGTCTTTGTGGACAGTCTTTGTGGACAGTCTTTGTGGACAGTCTCTTGCTTGGATAAAAGTCCAGCGCCCTCGTTCAGTGCCATTGTCTTTACTTGGATAAAAGTCCAGCGCCCTCGTTCAGTGCCATTGTCTTTAAACCCCTCGAATGTTTATTTTGAGCAGGGTAGCCTGGGAGTCCAGCCTTGGTGTTCTCGGTGAAGTCAGTGAGCCAGTTCCGGACATGCCCTAAATATTGAATCTGATCCAATCCAATCAATAACCACAGTAGTTTGTGATTCAAAAATTCAGACGTTGCATGTGTTCTTTGACATGACCCTATCTTAATATATGTACTAACTATTAGGCATGTAACGGTTATAATGGGTTTACCGAACCGTTCCGGTACACCACGTTCGGTTCGGTCCACCTGCGTACCGTTTCGGTTATTTTTTCACTCATTAAACGTTCTTAACAGGGGAATATATGCACCGCGGAACAAAATTTCCTGGGCGCGTTTCAGCACGGACCTATTTTCGCGTGGCACGCGCAGCATTTAGCCGTTAGCATCTCGTGCGGTCTCCTGTTTTTGAACGTTATAACTTTCTTTTTAAAAGACGAGCGCACGCGCAGCTTGTGTGGACTTTGTTTCATGAAGACTCTGCAGCAGCTGATTGCGTGACGCAGCTCTCTGTGCAGCAGCAACACGTCACGTGAAAGCACTGGAAACTGTCATCTGAACGTGAACAGCAGCTGCATTAAAACTCCTTCATCCGAACGTGAATGAAGAGCTGTATTAAAACTTCATCTGAACGTGAACAGCAGCTGTATTAAAACTACTTCATCCGAACGTGACCGAAGAGCTGCATTAAAACTCCTTCATCAGGTAATCACAGCGGTCCACAAGCTGTAGCCTATGAGTTTTTAAATTTCTGAATCTGTCTGAACGTTGTTATATGCGCAGGTTTTAAAGTTGCTGAGCGTCACTATGAGACATTCATCATGTCAACACTTCAAAAAGTTCAGCTCTTTATGAAAAAACTAACTGATGTTGTCAACAAGCCCTGGACCAGATTAAAGCCCTGCCTGCCATGATGAAGAGTGAGAGATTCAATTGTTCAAGAGGTATTGTTTTATTATCTAAATAATCTTTTTTTTTTAAATCATAATCTTATTAACTTGTTTTTTTAAATCTCTTTTGTTTTTTATTTCCAGTCTGTGACAGAGGTAAATCCACCTGCAGCTAAGTGATGACTGAACTGAACTCTGAACTGTTCCCACAGTCCCACCAAGAAGAAGTTGTGAGTACACAACAGAGGACAAATACAGCCACACTGCTGCTACTGAACAAAAACTTGAACAAAAACTTGATTAGTTAGATTGTAAACAGTCTGTTGCTGCTTATTGTTCTGGTTCTGACTGTTATTGCATTTATTAAGATTTTTATTATTGTTAGTATAGTTTATTTATTGTAGAGTGCTGTTTATTTAAAATCAGAGTCAGAGAGTCTTTATTGTCATTTGCACCGCATGTGGTACATGTGATGAAAACGAGATTATGTACACGGGGTCCCAGTTACATCCAACAACAAATGCAAGAGAAAAACAGTAATAACATCTAGAATTAACTAAGAAAAACATCAACTAGAAATACACTAAGCCCTAATATAGTGGAAAAACATCATTATAAACAGCAGCACGAACATGAGTCTGTATGAGCAGATGGTCACAGATGAACACAGCAACAAGAAAAACAGATCAGCATCAGCATGATGTGATATTTTGCAGTGTTTATTTTTATTTTATTTTTATTTATTCATTCATGAGTCTAACAGCCTCAGGGTAGAAGCTGTTCCTCAGTCTAGTGGTTCTACATTTGATGCTCCTCAACCTCCGTCCTGAGGGGAGTGGGGCAAAGAGTGTGTGTGCTGGGTGAGTGAGGTCTTTCATGATGCAGGTGGCTCTTTTCCTGCATCTGGAGGTGTAAATGTCTGTGATGGTGGGGAGACTGACTCCAACAGACCTCTGTGCAGCCTTCACCACTCTCTGCAGAGCTTTCCTCTCTGCAACTGTGCAGCCTCCATGCCACACGTTGATGCTGGAGCACAGGATGCTCTCCACTGCACACCTGTAGAAGGAGGTGAGAACTGGGCTGCTCAGACCAGCTCGTCTCAGCCGTCTGAGGAAGTAGTCTCTGATGACCTTTCTTGATCAGGCTGGTGGTGTTGTTGGTCATCCAAATGGGTCACTTTTATTTATTACTACAATACAATACAAACATATTTTTTGCACATTTTCAAAATAAACATTTTGTAAGTCTTTAGTTTGTAAAAAAATTTTTTTTTAAATTTGTACCGAAAAAAACCGAAAATAAACCGAACCGAGCTCTCCTTGTAGTTGAACCGAACCGAAATGTGATTTTAGCGTACCGTTACACCCCTAAATAATAATAATAATAATAATAATAATTTCAATTTGAAAATCTCAAAGTGCTACACATATATTGAATGCTACACACATTCATAAACCGGTGGCGGCAGACTACCATGCAAGGTGCTTTCCAGTCCTACCGGGAGCAACTCAGGGTTAAGTGTCTTGCCCAAGGACACAACGACACATGGTGCGGGTCCCGGGAGTCGAACCGCCAACTTTCCGATCGGGAGACGACTGCCATTACCACTACCCACGGCCGCCCCATATATATATATATATATATATATATATATATATATATATATATATATATACGTATATATATATAC
>JBBPBX010010938.1:0-13847 GCA_038048925.1 Garcialebias charrua | reverse complement strand
GATAATGAACTTTATTTCACCATTAATAATAATAATAACAATGAATTTAATTTATAACGCACTTTTAATTAATGAAAATCTCAAAGTATTACAAAGTGCAACAGAATTAAATGTCAATAAAACAAGTAATAAAACAAGTAACATTAAATCTCTGATGAAGCAGATTCTACAAAAACATGACAAGTGATGACAACATTGGACAACAAAGACAAAAGTAGACAACCATAAAAGAAGGCATATAAATTGAAAAAATAAATGGAAGAAAATTATGTTTAAAAAGAAAACAGCTACATGGTAAAGTGATGTAGAAAACTAAAAACAGGAACATGTCTGCATTGGGTTTTGCCAGGAACTTAGCAGATTTTTAAAGCCACAGAGAGGTCAAGGTCGAGAGCTTCAGATCTTTTCGTAAGATATTCCAGGAAACAGGAGCAGAGTAGGAGAAGGTCCTTTTGCCTAGTTCAGTCCTCACTGACGGAACACTGCAGGTAATCATGTCCTGAGAGCGCACGCTGTAGCTGCACTCACGCAGAGACATGTAGGAGGAGATGTATGAAGGCAGCAGACCAAGAAGTGATTTAAAGATGAAAATGTACCAGTGGAAGAGTCTGCGTGAAGTTAATGATGTCCAGTTAACCAGTGAATACAGGGTGCAGTGGTGGGTACGATAATCACAGCCAGTTATGAATCTTAATGCTCCGTGATAGACAGCGTCTAACATCTGCAGGGTGCTTGTAGGAGCGTTCATGTAGATAATGTTACCGTAATCAATGGAGGGAAGGAAAGTCACAGTTACAAGGCGTTTCATAGCATTCAGTTAGACAGTATTAGAGCCATATTTTTGGGGTTTATGTACCGATATTTATTTTTTTGTTTGGTGTAATACCTGAAAGTGACAAGTGATGCAAACTAAGTGCACTGTAAAAGGTCATGAAATAACTTTTTGCATGAAATGATATGACATTTCTGACACTTGTGTCTGGACCCACCTTGGACTGGTCATCAGCTTGTTGCTCTGGTCAGAAATATACTCCAAATGTTTAACCTGAAGTCATTTAAGGAGCTAGCTACAACAGGTAAATGTTTGCTCTATCCTATTATATAAAAAAAACCTCCACTAGATAATTACTAGAATAAATATTTCATAATAATGGTGTGGAGAGGATGGCTGTAAGAGGAGAAGGGAGGCAAAAAAAAAAGATAATATGTTTGTAGACTTTTCACAACACCCCTTTTTAAAAGAGCTAAACTATTCATTTTAATGGGGAAAATTATAATACTAAATGACGGCTCACCTGGCTCAACATGGAACATCCATTATCAAAGACTGTTTTAACGTGTTTCTGATGTAATGTAAAGGTAATTTTTAGATAATTATGAAAATTAAAATGTCAGTTTTAACAAAACATCTCATTTTTAACCACAGTTTTTCTTTCTTCTTTATAAATCATGGTCTGCAGCTCTGTGGGAGCTTTATTCTGTTATTCTTGGGAGGTTCACAGGAAAACTGAGACTTTGTATTGAAACAGATCTGTTTGAATTTTACTTGAGTCAATGCTTAGTTAGGACTGGAAGTGGTTCAGTTGGCCTCAGGAACACCCTGGAAGCTGGCAGGAATATTATTTCATAAATAAGGGATGCAAAGGTTTTGATGAAGAAACAAGTCTGCTCATATACTTTCGTACAGAGAGAGAGAGAGGGTTTCTTTAATATTTCTAAATAATGAAATATAGCAGCACTTTCTCAGTTTGAAAAGAACCACAGGGACTTTGCAGCCATGGTTTTTTCATTTTAATCTTGTTCCAGACTTGACTGTCCTATATCATCTTTAGGATTGTGGTGCTGGCTTCCAGGCTTATCTTTTTTAATTTATTTTATCTCTGTGCTGTGGGAGAAACACAAAAGGTACAGTAGATTCAAACAGAGGATTTTCCTGTTGGGCAGGAGTCCTGCTGACCAGACCACTCATGTGAAACACCAGTTCATCCCTGATAAGGTGCCAAAACAGTTTCCACAGATCTAACTGAAGCAGATGTAATCGCAGCAATAAATGAGACCCCGGAGTGGGGCAGGATGAGACGGTGCATACGTGGTTTCATTTAGACGGGGCAAATGGTCCACATTTGCCCCGTCTGTGCTTCATGCTGTCCACCAGATATGCAAACACGCACATTTCACAAAACATCAGCGCACACCTCAGTCAAAATAGGATTATCTTTGAAACTATATTATTGAAACTGTAGGATATTTTGCTCCCAAGTAAAATTATGAATCTTTTTGTTCAGATTTATTTCACTAAAATTACAGGTTCTGTTGCAGCAGCTCGGTGCATGAAATCAATTTTTGTGTTTGAGACTCAAAACGGGGGGTGTCAATTCGGTTACAAAAGGGAGCCAAATTTAAAACTTGGTTCAAACCAAGGGTTGATTTCTGTAAGTGCATTAACTCATGTCTGGCATCTTTTCTTGGCTTTTTCCACATCAAAATCAAAGTTTAAAGTTTAGCCCACGCTCACGTGGGCAATGACAGTGAGACCTGGAGGGGTGTGGTTGGGAGGAACGGCCCCCCTGATCTGAACCAGAGTGGTGTTCTGTTATTGGACTTCTGTGCTCGTCATGGATTGTCCATAACGAACACCATGTTTAAGCATAAGGGTGTCCATATGTGCTCTTGGCACCAGGACACCCTAGGTCGCAGTTCGATGATCGACTTTGTTGTCGTCTCATCTGATCTGCGGCCGCATGTCTTGGACACTCGGGTGAGGAGAGGGGCGGAGCTGTCTACTGACCACTACCTGGTGGTGAGTTTGCTCCGATGGTGGGGGAGGATGCCGGTCAGACCTGGCAGACCCAAACGTATCGTGAGGGTCTGCTGGGAACGTCTGGCAGAGTCTCCCGTAAGACGGAGCTTTAACTCCCACCTCCGGGAGAGCTTTGAACACGTTCCGAGGGAGGCGGGGGACATGGAGTCCGAGTGGGCCGTGTTCCGCGCCTCTATTGTCGAGGCAGCTTATCGGAGCTGTGGCCGCAAGGTTGTTGGTGCCTGTCGAGGTGGCAACCCTCGAACCCGGTGGTGGACACCGGCAGTGAGGGATGCTGTCAGGCTGAAGAAGGAGTCCTATTGGGCCTTTTTGGCTTGTGGGACCCCGGAAGCAGCTGATAGGTACCGGCAGTCCAAGCGGCATGCGGCTCGGGTGGTTGCTGAGGCAAAAACTCGGGCGTGGGAGGAGTTCGGAGAGGCCATGGAGAATGACTTCCGTACGGCTTCGAGGCGATTCTGGTCCACCATCCGGCGTCTCAGGGGGGGAAAGAGGTACGAGACCAACACCATTTATGGTGGAGGTGGCGTGCTGCTGACCTCAACTCGGGATGTTGTGAGTCGGTGGGCGGAATACTTCGAAGACCTCCTCAATCCTACTGGCACGTCTTCCACTGAGGAAGCAGAGCCTGGGGACTTTGGGTCGGGTTCTCCGATCTCTGGTGCTGAGGTCGCCGAGGTGGTTAAAAAGCTCCGCGGTGGCAAGGCTCCGGGGGTGGATGAGATTCGCCCGGAGTTCCTTAGGGCTCTGGATGTTGTAGGGTTGTGTTGGCTTACGCGACTCTGCAATATCGCGTGGACATCGGGGGCAGTTCCCTTGGATTGGCAGACTGGGGTGGTGGTTCCCCTATTTAAAAAGGGGGACCGTAGGGTGTGTTCCAACTATAGGGGGATCACACTCTTAAGCCTCCCTGGTAAGGTCTATTCAGGGGTTCTGGAGAGGAGGGTCCGTCGGATAGTCGAACCTCGGATTCAGGAGGAGCAGTGTGGTTTTCGTCCTGGTCGTGGAACACTGGACCAGCTCTACACCCTCAGCAGGGTCCTGGAGGGTGCGTGGGAGTTTGCCCAACCAGTTTACATGTGTTTTGTGGACTTGGAGAAGGCATTCGACCGCGTCCCTCGGGGGGTTCTGTGGGGGGTACTCCGGGAGTATGGGGTACCAGGCCCTTTGATAAGGGCTGTTAGGTCCCTGTACGACCGGTGTCAGAGCTTGGTCCGCATTGCCGGCAGTAAGTCAGGCTCGTTTCCGGTGAGAGTTGGACTCCGCCAAGGTTGCCCTTTGTCACCGATTCTGTTCATAACTTTTATGGACAGAATTTCTAGGCGCAGCCAAGGTGTTGAGAGGATCCGTTTTGGTGACCTTAGAATCGCTTCTCTGTTTTTTGCAGATGATGTGGTCCTACTGGCTTCATCAGTTCGTGATTTACAACTTTCACTGGAGCGGTTTGCAGCCGAGTGTGATGCGGCCGGGATGAGGATCAGTTCCTCCAAATCCGAGGCCATGGTCTTGAGCCGGAAAAGGGTAGCATGCCCTCTCCGGGTCGGGGAGGAGGTCCTGCCCCAAGTGGAGGAGTTTAAGTATCTCGGGATCTTGTTCACGAATGAGGGAAAACTGGAGCGTGAGATCGATAGGCGGATAGGTGCAGCGTCCGCAGTGAAGCGGGCGCTGTACCGGTCTGTCGTGGTGAAGAGAGAGCTGAGTCAAAAGGCAAAGCTCTCAATTTACCGATCGATCTACGTTCCCACCCTCATCTATGGTCATGAGCTTTGGGTTATGACCGAAAGAACAAGATCTCGGATACAAGCGGCTGAAATGAGTTTTCTCCGCAGGGTGGCTGGACTCTCCCTTAGAGATAGGGTGAGAAGCTCAGTCATCCGGGAGGGACTCGGAGTAGAGCCGCTGCTTCTCCACATCGAGAGGAGCCAGTTGAGGTGGCTCGGGCATCTGGTTAGGATGCCTCCTGGACGCCTCCCTGGTGAGGTGTTCCGGGCATGTCCCACCGGGAGGAGACCCAGAGGAAGACCCAGGACGCGCTGGAGGGACTATGTTTCTCGGCTGGCCTGGGAACGCCTTGGGATTCCCCCGGAGGAACTGCTCCAAGTGGCTGGGGAGAGGGAAGTCTGGGCCTCCCTACTTAGGTTGCTACCCCCGCGACCCGACCCCGGATAAGCGGAAGAAGATGGATGGATGGATGGATGGATGGTTCAAACCAAGGGTTGATTTCTGTAAGTGCATTAACTCATGTCTGGCATCTTTTCTTGGCTTTTTCCACATCAAAATCAAAGTTTAATGAAGATCACAATCAAGATTTTCTTGACTTTAAAATTGACTGTCATGAACAGACTAAATAAAGGATGCTAGGTTTTTAAACACGAGAGGCAATAAGTATTTTACTTAAATATCAGCTTGAGGGCCAGATAAAATGTTAACAAAGGACAGAGTTGGCCCTCAGACCTTGACATGTGGAATATACATGTACAGCAGTGGTCCCCAAACTTTTTCCTGTGAGGGCCACATAACTTTTCCCTTCTCTGGTGGGGGGCCGGAGTCAGTTTTTAACACTCTGTGTGAAAATAATACTTTTTTGTTTGCTTGTTTGCTAGTTTTCCATCCATGTTTACTGTGTACCGACAGCTCCACTGCTGTCCTAAAGTCTCGTGAGAATGCTGTGTCACCGCACCCAAAACTCGCAAGACAGTAGCTATGTTTACATGGGCAAAATTCTGTGACCGGATTGAAATGTGCTCTGATTGCATAATGAGATAGCACCGTTTACATGGGCACAATCCGTTCATGACGAGTGTTTACATGCAGCAGGCTTTTATTCTGATCAGAAGTTCTGACATGCGCAGAGTGGTACACTCCCCTTAAAAAAAAAACGAAGAGGAAGTTACTTTCGTAAAAACCACAGAAGAAGAAGTTACTTCCGGGACGAAAGTAAACATACGCGTCCAAAATGGACCCGCACCAGACTGTAATGACGGAGACTGAGTTTTTACTGCACTCCCTGATTGAACTACAGGTGAAGCAGCGCGTGCTTTTAGTTTTTTTATTCACAGGATGAGAGCGCTGGACGTCCTCTGTCCTCCAAGCTGTCGTGGACAACAACTGTTGGTAAGATAATAAAAACGCTGTATGCTAATAAACTTTTTTGCCCTTTCCTTTTCTACCTGTCTGCGTGATACTGTCTGTATTTGTTATTAATTACTATTCTTCCTCTGTTTTCCTGTTTCTGGAGCATCAGTGTCACGATGCCAGGCAGTGCCATGATGCCAACGTCCTGCGCCACTCAGACTCTATCAAAGGGCTCATCTGTTGACAAAAGTAAGGCTAATATTTACTATATTGTATTTAGTATTACTACAACGATTACAGCTAAGTACAGTATCTCAAAGTAGAGATGCTTAGCTGTAAAGTT
Source organism: Garcialebias charrua (assembly GCA_038048925.1). NCBI lineage: Eukaryota > Metazoa > Chordata > Actinopteri > Cyprinodontiformes > Rivulidae > Garcialebias > Garcialebias charrua. The sequence continues at coordinate 7,611 of JBBPBX010010938.1, read as the reverse complement.
TTATTTAAAATAAAATGTTTGAACCATGTCTTTAAACAAATAGTTAAATGTTGCCAAAATGTAAGGCTAACATTTACTATATTGTATTTAATTTTACAACTATTACAGCTAAGTATATCAGAAGACATACTTAGCTGTAAAGTTTTCTTTCAAATAAAATTTGTTTGAACCATAACTTTAAACAAATAAAAAGTTGAACACTAAATATTGGCATGTCCTTTTTTGCAGTCTGTGAGGAACATTGAAGCAAAGGACGTCCGTCTCTTCATTGTTGGTGATCGTGCCCGCTGTTGGACTGGCTCGTCAAAGGATACGCAAACTGTCCTCGTCTGACTCCTCAACAAGTCATTTAATGTTTACCTTGGCGCTGTCAGGTGGAGGTAGAGATGACCGGGTTTCTGAAGTCACAGTGGAGAGTTCTTCTAAAAAGATACTGTACTTATGTATTTGTGTTCACATGCAGTTAACATTTGTATAAAATTATTATCACAATAAACAACTGCAAGTAATACTAGTGAACATCTGAGCTCTTTAATGGACCAAACAGTTTAACACATTCTTGTAAACAGTTGAAATTGCTTGTTTGAAACATGTTTCATTCTTAGTGCAATTTGAGGTATATCAGAAAAACATAAAAATTAAACGTTCAAAACGTTTGTACAAAACAGACGATGTGCACAGATCACATCTTGTAATGATAACAAAAAATTTCTTTGGTCATTTAAAAACTACAGTAACCTGTAATTCAGTAACTTCTTTATCAACTCATCACATACTTTCACAATTTCAATGTATGCATGTGATTTCGGACAACAAAATTGGTGACAAAATAATCGATTTTACTTCCAAAATGTATGTTTCTGTATCCTGATAGAACAGCAAATGTGTTTTTATCCTGTGAGTCATGCAGAAACTCAGAGTCCTTATTAAACCACCTGACTGTATTAAGTTAGGACATCTTAATTGTACCATAAACTATCAATCCTAATGTCTGTGTAAAAAATACATTTACATATCTGTCAGGGGACAAAGAAACATGGTTGTGGAGAATTGAAACATTTTCAAATCAGTTTTGAGTTGCTCTAAAGCTCATGTGTGAACTTCTTGGGATTCCTAAGACGTGGGACTCTTGCATCTTCTGCCACCATCACCTGCCACCATCACCTGCCACTGTCTGTACAGTCTCTATCAAGGAGGAACGATGACTGAGTTTGTCACAGAGTCAGAGAGAGTCTTTATTGTCATTTGCACCGCATGTGGTACATGTGATGAAAACGAGATTATGTACACGGGGTCCCAGTTACATCCAACAACAAATGCAAGAGAAAAACAGTAATAACATCTAGAATTAACTAAGAAAAACATCAACTAGTAATACACTAAGCCCTAATGTAGTAGAAAAACATCATTATAAACAGCAGCACGAACATGAGTCTGTATGAGCAGATGGTCACAGATGAACACAGCAACAAGAAAACAGATCAGCATCAGCATGATCCTCAGACTGAAGAAGTCTTTTTGATACAAAGAAGAATCTGTCCAGCGGACTACATTTTTTGAGCCTGCATCAGGACAATAATCTGTAAAGCTTTAGCACATTTGATATGGAAAACACATTTTGACTTAACCAATTAATATATTTTCAATGGTAATATATGCAGGCTTATTTCATATTACTTTCATACTATTCCCTTTCATTGCTTTATGTATTTATTATCTTACTTTTAATTATAACAATATAACGAGACACTACTGTTGTTTAGAAAGTGTTTATATTGGAACTAATGCTTGTTTGTTCACACACAGTTACAACAGCTCACCTGTTCCTACTGACAGGAACAATCCCCTCATCACTCCTGGCTCGGATCCTGACACTAAATCACATTTTAAAAATAGTCATAACTCAACACAAATCTCCCCTTTTACAAAGCCTTATGATCAATTCAGGCCAGTTTCATTAAAGGGTTGAATCATCTAACATCTCAGGGAACTTTTCTCATAGAGCAGGTCTTCACCAGACTCATACTCTTCATTATATAATTATAATAATATTCAGTCAATGAGTAATCCTACCTGCCCACTCTGGGCTGCTGCATGATGGTGGGGCTGCATCTTGCTCCTGACTCTTAAAGGCTACAAGACAAAGTTTCAGTTATGTGGCGTTGCATCATAATATTATTTAAACTAGAGAAATTGTATTTCCTGCAAAAATGCATGTGTGAATGCCTTTTGTTCAAGAATTACCTTAAAACAGCTGAATAGTAGCTAAAAAAAATGTAGAAAGAAGCTTAGCTTTCCAAAAGGAAGTGGAAGGAGCTTAACTGTGCCAACTAAGGCTGAAAGATGTATACATTTGTGCAATAAAGTAGAAATTATCTGAGAAAAGCTGAAATTTGCTATAAAAAAAACAACAGCTAAATAGTAGCTAAAGAATCAAAAGGAAGCTTAAATTAAGAAAAGGAATCAGAAAGAGCATAATTGTGAATAATATGAAATATCTGAAACAATTTTAAATCTGAAACAGTATGGAATAAGTAGAAATCAGTACAAAATGTGGAAATTATCTGAAAAAAGATACAATTAACAAAAAAACAGCTGAATATGATATAAAATAGCAGAAATAAGCTTAAATTAGCAGAAGGATTCAGAAAGAGCATAACTGTGAATAATCTGAAATATCTGAAACAATCTGAAATCCAAAACAAGTTGAAATAAGTACAAAATGTGGAAATTATCTGGAAAAAAGCTTTAGATAGCAGAAACAGCTGAATATTATATAAAACAGCAGAAAGAATCTTAAATTAGCTGAAGGAATTAGAAATAGCATAATTGTGAATAATCTGAAATATCTTAAACAATCTGAAATCTGAAACAATCAGAAAAAATAGAAATAAACACAAAACGTGGAAATTAACTGAAAAAAGCTTAAATTATCCCCAAAACAGCTGAATATTATCTAAAATATCAGAAAGAAGCTTAAATCTCTTCGAAATTAGTAGAGAGAGTAGTTTTGCAGAATTAGGCTGGAAAATGTTGGCATGAGTGCAAATAATGTTGAATTGGTTTAAACAAGCCTAAATCAGCATAAAAAACAGCTTAATAGTAGCTAAAATAGCAGAAGAAGCTGAAACTAGCAGAAATAAGCACAAAGCAGCATAATCTGAAATATCTGAAACAATCTGAAATTCAAAAATCTGAAATAAGCAGAAATAAGCAAAAAAAAGTTTAAATTATCTGAAAAAAGCTGAAATTGGTCAAAAACAACTGAACAATAGCTAAAACAAGCAGAAATAATTTTAAATTACCAGAAGGAAGTAGGTAGAGCATGGTTTTACTGAATTAGGCTGAAAAAAGTTGGATTGATGTGGAATTACCGGTGAAAAGGATGAAATTATACATCACTACAAAACACCTCAGTTTGGAGAAATGGTTTTATTCTAACCCGATGACAAGCTAACGGCTAAATCAAGCAAATAAGCTAAGACCAAATTATGTCACCACCATTTTAAAACAACCTTGCTCTAAACAATATAGCTGTTCAAGCATGTCTTGCAAGAATATTGCAATATTTTTAAAATATTAAATAGGTGTTTGGGTTAAATATGGGCAATGTGAAAATTTACCCGGATTCCCATAAACCACTTTTTTTTTAAAAGTTAGATTTGTTTGAGGACACTGCAATTCACTCAGACTAGCCATTAGCTCATCACTTTAGTCACAGTTTTACTTTATTGTCATGAAAAAGTGAGTGATGTTGACCCAGACATTGATCCAGACAATATAAAGGTCCAAAATTAATAATAATAATAATAATGAATTTAATTTATAATGCACTTTTCATTAATGAAAATCTCAAAGTGCTAATTAACAGGGAACTCATTTAAAAAAAGGTAAACAAGCAAAAAGAACAGGGAATGTACATAAATATCAGGTAGGGTGATTCCTTGACACACAGGTGAGTGGATCACTGATGGGATTGGAAGCAGGTGTGAGTGCAAATGAACATTAGGGATGGTGAAGTTTAATTTGTCTATATGGGTCAGTTGTACGGGTACTCGATATACGGTGCCAGAAAATTATACTCTCCTTTTCCTACCTATTTGTGCGTCCAAGCACAAACCAGGCCCGGTTTTGAATCGGGGAGTCACGTGATCTTGCCTATTAACTTCAGAGGGCAAAAAAACGTTTGCCTATCCCAGAACATCTACAAAACAACAAAAATACAAACTAACTGGGAAATACTCTGAACACAAAGAACCAAACATGAAATAACGTACTCAAATACAAAAAAAACACAAAATGTTCCCACAACCCTGACATTTGCTCCTCCAAACAAAAACGATTCAAAAAGTAATCTGCCGCAAGTACATGTTGAACAACTGGGAGATAAAGTTAGGGAGGCCAGACTGAGATGGTTTGGACATGTCCAGAGGAGGGACAGTGGGTATATTGGTAGAAGGATGTTAGAAATGCAGCTGCCAGGAAAAAGACACAGAGGAAGGCCAAAGAGGAGATATATGGATGCAGTTAGAGAGGACATGAAGGTAGTTGGAGTGAGGACAGAGGATGCAGAGGACAGAGTGAGGTGGAGGAGGATGACTCGCTGTGGCGACCCCTGAAAAGGGAAAAGCCGAAAGAAGAAGAAGAAGAAGAATCTGCCGCAAGTAAGATATTGATTATTCATAACCTGTTATCTGAACCCTATTTTAAAAGTTCCAAACCATCTTTTTAAAATACCACCCCCAAAATAAGTTTATTTTTTTATTTATAAGACAGAGCTGAATACAGCACCTCAGACTGAAGAAGTCTTTCGGATGAAAGACGAAACGTGTCTACATTTAATTTTTTTTTAATGTCCAGAGGACCTTACTTACGGTAACTTTTTGAGATTTTTCTACCTGGATTATTGAGCATGCATCAGGATATTTATTTTTTAGGGTTACATTATTGACTTGTTCTCTTCTTGACACTCGGCTGTGATTTCAGCAGCAGTGTGTCTTGGCACATTTACTCTGCTTGAATGTCTCTCCTCTGCCAAGCTTCTCGGGATGGGGAGTCATGTTTTCAGCCAGTGTTCTGGCACGGCTGTGGGCATTCATGGTGCCATCAATAAAATGTCTTCTTCCAGCACGGTTTAAGGCACACAGCTGAATAGAACCACAGTCAAGATGATGAATTCACTGTAGGTCTGGTCAGGTTTGTGCCAAACATGTTGGGCTCAAGTTGAGCCAGTAAAGAGTTGTCTCTGGATGTTGTCGTGTAATCTAACCTAATCCAGTGTCCTTCACACTGTTTGAAATGTCCAAGAAATTCAAATCTCCATTGATAATCTATGTGTTGAGTTTGAAGTACTTTCATTCAGGAAGTGCATCCCCCATAGCATCATCTGAGCAGCCACTCTGATTAATGATCCCATAGCTCGTTCTACACATCCTGATTACTGTACTGTAGTAACTGTGCTGATTGGAGTCCAGTCTTTTGTAGGTCACTCTTCATCAAATGGGATTTTTCTAACGCTGAAACCTCCGTTGTTTCCAGTTCTTCTCGCAATTCTCTTCCGCGTTAAAGACAGAGCCCACGAGTCCAATAATAACCGAGTGGTTTCTGCTGTTTTCAGATCAGTTCATTATCGTGTAGAAAATTGCAGATGTGCTCAGCTGGCTCAGTGCCGTTGCTTCGCCGATGTTCTCTGATCCCAGTTAATTGGACTGAAAGTAAGAAATAATGACAAAATGTGACACTTTATTAGCCTCACACAAGTTTTCTAATTAGCGAGGGACTTGCGCATATTGGTATACAAGTGTGTTTTCGTCTATACAAATCTACATTTCAAGCTTGTCTTCCTGATGTCTGCAGTTATCTGCTGAGCAGACCCTTAAAATGCGGAGGAATTATTTCAGTGTATTTAGCTCACCACATGAAAGATACAGACGCTGTTGTTTTGGACCCCATGACAGCTTAAGAAGATAGCTTTCATCTCTGCTCAGGAAAATACAATAATAGAAAGCTAATCAAAAAAATAATAATGGAATGAAAAGCAGGTTATTCAAACTATCTGGATGATGTTCCATAGTGTTGATTTCTTTTTTTTTCAAAGGCAGGGAGATAAGCGTTTTAATATAAATGGGTTATCTTTCCATGAGAATATGAGATTCTGCGCTGGCTGTGATGTAAATTGGTGACAGAGTGGCTGGGATGTTTTCCAAAGCTTCAGTAGAGTCAGACAAGAAAAAGAGAAACACAGCAGAGCTATTTCCCCTCCAACAGACAGCTTGAGGTGAAACAGTACCAGGAAGATTAAACCTTTGGCTGTCCCTGTGCCTGTATGTCCCGGTAATGACAGTCCTTATGTGCTGCTGGGGACGGACTGATGCGTCTGTAATCATGATAAACTATACAGCTCGTCCGAGTGGGACATTATCAGGATGCTGGAGATCCATGTGTTCGTTCACAAAGTTAGCTGGGTAATAGCTGCTATTACCACAGCTGGTATTGAGATTACCGTTTAACGGCTTCCCTTTTCTCTACGTCTAGACCCTACGCAGCCGTTTCTGATGAGAGGCAGCTCCAACGATGGCGACGCAAACGACCTGGAAACCATTTTCATCACCCGCCTCACCACGCACGTCGAGGTGCCGTGTCTGGTCACGGTGCCGGATCTGAACGTCACCCTCGTCTCGGTACGCATCACCTCCCTCACCATGTACCGCCTGTTGAAGCTGTCAAGCAATGCTGTTCAAATGTACAGTGGGTTGCAAAAGTATACGCACCGTCCCCTGGTATCCTGTCTCGTGTTACCTTACAGGTTGGACTTTGAAAGGATTTTTGGAAGGTTTAAGTTTACACAACACTTCCACTTTAAAAGAAACATCTTGCATACATCCTAACCTCCCAGATAATACTCAGTAAAGCCACCATTTGCAGCAGTTACAGCAGCAAGTCTCCTTAGGTCCATCTCCATGAGCTTGGTACATCTAACCAGTGGGATTTTGGTCAATTCTTCATGACCAAACCACTCTAGAGCCTTCAGGTTGATTAAGGTCTGTGTTGATTGGACCATTCTGGGACATTAAACTGTTCCTCCTTAAACCATATGAGTATTGCTTCGGCTGTTTGTTTAGGATCATTGTCTTGTGAAAGGTGACCCCTTTTAGATATCTGAGAGTCAGAGAATCTTTATTGTCATTTGCACCACATGTGATACATCCATGTGATGAAACAAGATTATGTACACAGGGTCCCAGTTACATCCAACAATAAAATGTAAGAGAAGAACAGTAACAACACTCATTCATTCATTCAACCTTTATTTATTCAGGTAAATCTCATTGAGCCTCGTGGGCTCATTTACAAAAGCGACCTGCTACAAACTAAAGAATGATGAACAGCAATGGTAGAATTTCCTTAAACAACAAACAACAGAAAAACATAAGAGAGAAATACAAAGTGAAATGCAAAGTATCAAAAACTAGCAAAACACCACAAGGTAGATGTACAAAATCAAAAACAAGAACATATCTGCAATGGTTTTTGCCAGGATTCCAAAAGATTCTTAAAACCATTTAAATATTCAATTCAGTTTATTTATATAGCGTCAATTCACAAAAGAAG
>JBBPBX010010937.1:39294-56941 GCA_038048925.1 Garcialebias charrua | reverse complement strand
ATAAACTGTTAAATGATCTTGATCCTAAAAAATCTGCAGGTCCAGATGAACTTCCACCTTATTTCTTAAGGCTGGCTGCTCATATCATCACAGTCCCTGTGACCCACATCTTTAATCTGTCCATAAGCCAAAACACCATTCCGGATGCTTGGAAAACAGCCTTTGTTCTTCCTTTGCTGAAGGGAGGTGACCCCACCTCATTGAACAATTATCGACCGATCTCTAAACTCTGCATCTTAGCCAAGGTTCAAGAAAAACTGATAAACTCTCAGATCAAAAACTATCTGGACTCATTTAACATCTTACCTCTCCATCAATCTGGTTTCAGGAAAAAACACAGCACAACAACTGCTTCTCTGAAGGTTCTGAATGATGTTGTTGAAGCATTGGATGCTAAGGACTATTGTGCTGCACTTTTCTTAGACCTGTCTAAAGCTTTTGACACTGTGGATCATAACATCCTGTGTCATAAGCTCTCAGAAATCGGTTTCTCTGATCACACCATCGGTTGGTTTTCTAACTATCTTTCCAATCGGAGGCAATGTGTTCAACATAACGGTGCTTCTTCCAGCTATTTAACAGTTAAAAATGGTGTACCACAAGGCTCAGTTTTAGGACCAACTCTCTTTACAATCTACATAGCTAATGTAGGTCACTGCATCCCTGATGCATCCTTACATTTCTATGCTGATGATACAGTTGTTTATTGCCGAGCTAAAACAGTAGCTAAGGCTTTCCAGTTACTGCAATCCGCTTTTGACATCATCCAGTCAGATCTGTTCCGTCTCAAACTTGTCCTAAATGCTGATAAAACAAAAGGGATGTTTTTTTCAAATAGGAAGGCGGTTCCAGCAGATCCTCCTCTGATTTTTTCTTCAAATGGTGTCCCTATTGAGTTTGTTGATTCCTATAAATATCTGGGTATCCTGATCGATTCACATCTCTCTTTTAAACTCCACGTGGAAAACCTAGTGAAGAAATTGAAAGTTAAACTGGGTTTCTTTTTCAGAAACAGATCCTGTCTAACACTGAATGTTAGGAAACGCCTTGTATCCGTGACTTTCCTTCCCTCCATTGATTACGGTGACATTCTCTACATGAATGCTCCTACAAGCACCCTGCGGATGTTGGATGTGGTCTATCATGGTGCACTAAGATTCATAACTGGTTGTGATTATCGTACCCACCACTGCACCCTGTATTCACTGGTTAACTGGACATCATTAACCTCACGCAGACTCTTCCACTGGTACATTTTCATCTTTAAATCACTTCTTGGTCTGCTGCCCTCATACATCTCCTCCTACATGTCTTTGCGTGAGTGCAGCTACAGCGTGCGCTCTCAGGACATGATTACCTGCAGTGTTCCGTCAGTGAGGACTGAACTTGGAAAAAGGGCCTTCTCCTACTCTGCTCCTGCTTCATGGAATATCTTACAAAAAGATCTGAAGCTCTCGACCTTGACTTCTCTAAATGGTTTTCAGAATCTGTTGGAATCCTGGCAAAAACCAATGCAGATTTGTTCCTGTCTTTGATTTTATACGTCTACCTTATAATGTTTTGCTAGTTTTTTGATACTTTGTTAAAAAAAAAAAAAGAAAAAATATATATATATTTTGTTTTTTTCTCTCTTTTTGTTTTCTATTGTTTATTGTTTGTTTGTTTATTGTTTAATGAAATTCTATCACTGCTGTTCATTGTTCTTTAGTTTTAGCAGGTCGCTTTCGTAAATGAGCCCATGAGGTTCAAAAGATTTACCTGACTAAATAAAGGTTGAATGAATGAATGAATGAATTACAGCCACAATCCTGTTCAAGTCTGACACTCTATTTCATTTATACACCAAAATGACGTCAATAAAAGGGGTTTACTTTCCCGGCAAGGGAAGGGATGAATTTCTTCCCAGCAAAAGGGAGTAAGATATGTACGCACACACTACTTTATTTTGGACTCTAGATAAACAGTTTAGATTGATTCGATCTGCTTCCCGTCACAAGGGAAAGAGTTTACAGTTCCTTTCGGGCTTTGCACGAAAGGAAAATTAATGATTCTGTTTTGTAAGAAACTTTTAGCAGATGTTTTCCTGAACTTCATCTGACCTAATGTGCTAGTTGTTTTCCTGAACTTCATCTGACCTAATGTGCTAGTTGTATCTGACTTTACATGTTCAATGTTCAAAACCAACAATGCAATTAATAGACTATGGCCGACAGAAAATGTGGAGCACAGTGAGAAAGCCTCTGCCAATAAAAGTGCCTCCTAGCTGTGATACGGACTGCCTAACCGCAGGTACCGCAAAGGACACACGGGACACCTCATCTGAGGACAAGAGCCCGGTAGGTGAACCTACAAAAACAGGTGAGGCAGAAGAGGCCCAACAAGAAAGCCTCCTCTGCGAGCTGAAACAATCAGCACTCACTGAACACTACCTACAACAGGTAGTAAAAGGTGTCGAGATCCAGGGATCCCACACCGAAGATGCTGTACTGTCTCCTTGGACAGATAATTCAGCAATCAGCCAAGCTCTTTATGAAAGCTTGGTTAAAAAACATATGGGTCTAGAACTGACGAAGAAAGCTTTACGCTTTCATCTCGATCCCAACAGTGAGCGGGTAATGACCGCAAATGGAGTCATTCGCCTGAACATGAACTGGAACAAACGAGAACTGGTCCACCCGTTCCTCGTGGTCCAAAACTTACCACATGCATCCTATATAGGCTCTGACATTTTGGTAAGATTGGGTGTCCGAGTGGACACCGTAAACAATGTACTGTGGTCGCTGGAAACAGACAAAATGGATTCTCCTGTGCTAAGCACAGAAAATCTCAAAGCTGGACAGACCATACCAGAAATCTGCGAGGTTGCTTGCAACCGATCCATCACAGTACTACCTCAGGCAATGAACCAGATGGTGGAAGTTCACATCATAGCTAATCAAGCTATTGGCCAAAAGCAGGCATACTTTCAACTGTCTCCTAAGTTTTACAACTTAGGACTGTCCATTGAGGTCACGAGACAAGTGAGCCTCGACTGCAGAACCACATCTGTTGCTGTGTGTAACACAGGCACGGAAGCGGTACTGATCAAGAAATACACAAAAATAGGATGGTTGATCTCCACTGATTTCCATGATTTTGAACTGAGCATTACATTTCTGGGAGGGCTCCCAGAATACCTGATCCCGCATGAATACACGGGGCAAGTCTTTTTTTTTTTTTTTAAACTTTATTTTTTCCATTTTTTTTCTCCTTTTTCATTTTACTTTTTAAAGCATACTTATATACAATAACATTCAGAGTTCCCAAAAAAATAAAATAAAACAAAACAAACACACAAAACAAAACAAAAAAGAGGGGGGAGGGGAAGGGGGTAGAGCATCTATATGACATGAGCAACTAAATAGTGGTCAGCAAAAAGAAGAAAAAAACAAAAACAAAAAAGGCAGTTACATCATTTAGTCAACATTTATACAGCTGGTATCAAGATCCAGGAATGTTCCATTTCTTCCAGTATTTGTTATATTTTACAGTGTCAAGTCTTAATGAAAAAGTCATTCGCTCCATTACATGAATATCCTCAATTATATCCTTCCAGTCCAAACATGATGGTGGTTCCACTTCAAGCCACTTACGAGTTATAGCTTTCTTTGCACCTGCTAATAATATTAATAGGAGATATCTATCAGATTTCTTCAGTTCATAGGGCAAATTACCCAAAAAAGCCACAGTGAAATCACAGTCCAGGTTCAAGTTCATTTTAGTATTGATCTCTTTTATCACTTCTGACCAGTAGGGTGCGATCTTGGTACATTCCCAAAAGATATGAAAGTGTCCTGCATATATATTCCCACAGTTTCTCCAGCATTTTGCCTTTTCAATATCATTATAGTATTTACTTTGAATATTAGGTGTGATGAAAAAATGTACCATGCATTTCCAGGAAAATTCCTTCCATAGGTCCGAACTTGTCGTGTGAATCACAGAATTACATATATTAAACCAAACATCATCTGTTATTGTTATCCTGGCTTCTTTTTCCCATTTAACCTTAATATACGTTGTATTATGTTTTCTCCCCATTTGTAAACATAAATATAAATTAGATATTATTTTTTTGGGAGGTCTACCATTGCTTGAATCTATTAATATTTTAAGTATACCTGTCTTGTCCTCCTCCGATAGTTTTATACTTTTATTGTAATAATGTCTTAATTGGAGATATCTAAAAAAGTCAAGTTTTTCTAAATTATATTTATCTTGAAGTTGTTTGAAGCTTTTTAATTCATTATTATCTGTGATTTTTAAATAACTCGTTATACCTTGTTGTGACCACTGTGCAAATCTCTTATCAATTCTTGCAGGGTGAAAATCACTGTCATAAGCTGGCCATCTTAGGATCCGAGCATTTCTTTCAATTTTTTCTTGTTTTAATATTTTATGCCATATGTCCAGCGGTACTTTTATCCATGAGGGTATTTGGGCAGAATCTATATGTTTTTTAATCAGACAATGATCTCCGAGCCAAGATTGTAGCGGTATATCACTATAAGACAAGTCGATCTCTTTCCATTTAGCTTCACATGATGGGTCACACCATCCAATTAACACTCTCATCTGTGCTGCTCTATAATAATCCTTTAAATGAGGTAAAGCCCATCCACCTTTTTCCTTCGACAATTGTAATGTCTTTAATTTTATTCTTGGTTTATGTTTAGCCCATATAAAGTTTGAGATTATTCTATCCCATTCACAAAATTGTTTATCAGGTAACTTTATAGGCAGAGCCTGAAAAAGATAAAGGAACCTGGGTAGGATGTTCATTTTTATTATATCTATTCGATTATGTAAGTTTGTGGTTAATAATGACCAACACTGTAAATCCATTTTAATCTCTGCTGTCAATGGTATATAATTATGTTCAAAAAGGTTGGATAGCTCTGTAGGAATTTTAATTCCCAAATATCTTATAGATTTATTCGACCAATCGAACCTGGACATTTTCTGTATTCTTAATGATGGCTGATAATTATATGAGAGGACTTGTGTTTTCTGTAAATTTAATTTATACCCTGAGTAAGTACCAAATATTTTAAGTAATGAAAGAAGGTTAGGTAAGCTAGTTTCTGGTTTAGTTAGTGTTACGAGCACGTCATCAGCGTAAAGGCATATTTTGTGTTCTGTACTTTTAATAGTTACCCCCATAATAGTCTTGTGCTCTCTGATGGCTTGTGCTAGAGGTTCAATAAAAAGTGTAAAAAAGATCGGACTCAGTGGGCATCCTTGGCGACACCCCTTTTTTATTTGTATTTTATTTGATAAGTCTCCATTGATCTTAATCCTAGCAGAAGGCGACTCATACAGGGACTGAAAACAGCGAATGATTTGATTATTAAACCCAAATCTTTCCAAAGTTAAATAAAGATAGTTCCAACAAACTGAGTCAAACGCCTTTTCTGCATCTAAACTAACAACTATTGATTCTGTGTTTTTCATTTGGTCTATAAGGTGAAGAGCTCGTCTCAGGTTATCATGAGTTTGCCTATTATGAACAAAACCTGTCTGATCTGTGTCTGTCATTTCTGGGATAATCAATTTCAACCTTTCAGCCATTATTGTTGCAAATATCCTGTAATCAATGTTTAAAACTGATATTGGTCGATATGAACCACATTCTGTCTTATCTTTACCTTGCTTAGGGATTACTGAGATCACTGCTCTTCTCCAAGATGGTGGTATTTCCCCTCCAGAGAGTATATAATTAAAGCAGTTCCCAAGCAGTGGGATGAATAGCTTTCTGAAGTATTTATACCATTCCGCCGGGTAACCGTCTTCGCCTGACATCTTATTCCCTTTCATCTTTGAAATTGCTTTGTTGATCTCTTCCTCAGTTATTTGTTTTATAAGCCTATTATTTTGGTCTGTACCTATTGATGGTAAATCCAAAGAAGCAAGAAATGCCTTCACTGGAAATGGATCTATTGTATGAGGCTGTGTATATAATTCGGTATAATATAATTCAAAAGCTTTTTTAATGTCTCTAAGAGAGTGATTTATCTTTTTATCTGTTGGATTTTTAATTTTTTCTATAAACCTATCAGCTTGTTGCTTACGTATTCTCCATGCAAGTAATCTCTTTGATTTGTGTCCGTTTTCATAGTAGTTCTGTTTAAGAAATTTTGCTTTTTTCTCTATCTGGTCTTCATATAAGTAGTTTAAAGCTTGCTTTGTTTCATTTATTTGTATTAAGGTATGGTCATTATTATTTTCCATGTATTGTATTTCTAAAGATTTTAATTTTATAGTAAGATCTTTTAAACATTTTTCTTTTTCTTTTTTCTTATAGGAAGACCACATAATTAATTTCCCTCTTAGAACTGTTTTTGCTGCATCCCATAAAATACAGGGAGAAATATCCTCTGTGTTGTTATGGTCCATAAAGTCTTTGAATTCTTTTTCTACAAAGTTATCAAATTTAGTGTCGTTTAGTAAACTATTATTAAATCTCCACAAGGTTTCTTTACGGTCATTATCCATATGGAGCGTCATGTATACTCCGGCATGATCAGATATATCTCTCACCCCTATATCACAGTTTATTATTCTTTGTCTGTCAACATTTTGTATAAAAAAATAATCTAATCTTGAATGCATCTGATGAGAAAAGGAAAAAAAAGTATATTTCTTCTCTTGAGGGTGTAAATTCCTCCAAACATCCACTAATTTTAATTCTTTCAGCATTTTTTTAATGTGTTTTGCTTCTGTCTGAGCTTTGGTAATTTTGTTAGATGAGTCTAAAAAAGGATTTAAATGGACGTTCCAGTCTCCCCCACTTAGCAATATCCCAGATACTTCTGTTGTGATCATAGTAAAGATTTTCTTAATAAACTGCTTGTCATTTCCGGGTGGTCTATACACATTCAATAAGGTGACTTCTTTATTATCTATATAGCCTTTTACCAATATATATCTTCCTTCTTTATCTTTAATTTGTGAGGAGAACTGAAAGTTCAACTTATTAGATAATAAAATTGCGACTCCTCTAGAGTTCTTTTTTGCATATGAAGAAAAAAACACATTTTTAAACCCCATTTTCTTTAGTTTTTCATGTTCCGTAGTAGAAAGATGTGTTTCTTGCCAAAAAATTATATCTTGCTTTTCTCTTTTCATCTTTGCCAATGCTTTTTTTCTTTTAATAGGATTATTTAAACCATTGACATTAAGAGTAATTACCTTATATTGTTGCTTCACTTCTGTCATTAATATATAAACATAAAAATACTTAGTGTTTTCCAGATGCTCTTATGGATAAGGGGGGGTCTGCAAAAAAAAAAAAAAACAATACAATTTTCCGGACTTTCTAACGGAACTCAAACGCTCCTGGGCAGAACCCAGGGCTCCCATCATGATGCCATTGTCCCGACTCTTGGATGTCATGAGAATGGAGGCTCTGGGTCTTGCCAGCGCACCCCTGATAGAAGAGTCTCTGGCGGCTCACCTGGTCCCCACAGCCATGGGCATGAAACCAACGCTGCCCAGCAAAGCCTGTCGCACTTCGGAGAAACAACTCGAGAAGTGCTACAAGGCCCAAGGCCTCGCGGCTCACGCAATGAATACGTCGAGCATGGTACAGGCCTACCTGGCGGAAAAACTACAGGATATCCAGGTAACAAGGCTGGAACAAGCACGCAAACAAGCGGATGCCTTCTGCGAGGGTTTGCCAAGGAAAAAAATAATAATTTCGCCCCACCAATGGAAAACACGCGTGGTCTCCCACGAAAGAGACCCGCTGGGGACTGTGAGGCTTCGCAGTACCGTCCGAGTGCTGCTTCGACCTCTTCCTACGGAAACCAGTTCCGGACCTGATGAACCAGGACGAACTGATAATTTTACAGGTTTGCCCGCCCACGAGGTACGGGAACCTAACTTTCTGATCCCAGTCTCTGCTCGTAGAAAACCACGAGGAGCTGGTGACATGTGTGCACGCACCAAACATGACTCGCCTACTGTATACAGTATGTAAACAAAACACTGTTTCAGACATGTACAAAAATAAAAGTACCAATGCACAGACTGCTCTGGTTCTTGACTCGAGTCCCATTTTTATAAAACCCAGACCTCACGGTCGAACTATGAACCACAGCAAGATACGCGAGATTCTCCCGAGACGGCCTGATCTCGCGATATCTTCTGTTGGGCCTAGCAGCCTGCTCGAAAAGGCACGAGAGGGGTCAAAGGTCACCTCCTTAAGCCTGAAACACGAGGAGCAGCAATTCAACATGCCATCCAGGCTCAGCGCGCATGCGTAGGCTTGGGAGGCGTGTCTACCAATTGATTGGGTCATGACAACAATACGTCACGGGCACAAGTTGCAGTTCTCAAAGAGACCGCCCCGTTTCTCAGGGGTGTTGCAATCTAAGTTCAACCCTACACACGTGCACGTGCTAAGGGAGGAAGTTTCAACCATGCTGAAAAAGGGAGTGATTAGTTTGGTCTCAGGACGCAAACTACGCTCCGGACACTAGAGCAAGTACTTCCTGGTGCCCAAAAAGGACCGTTCCTTGAGACTGATTCTGGATCTCAGGACTCTCAATAAAAGAATTAAAACTTTCAAGTTCAGGATACCTACACTGCGGCAAGTTCTCCAGTCTGTGAGACCAGGAGACTACGCATGTACAATGGATTTGAAAGATGCCTATTTCCATATAGGCGTGTGGAGGAGACACAGAAAGTTCCTCCGTTTTGCATTCGAAGGAAACGCTTATGAATTCAAAGCCTTACCCTTCGGTTTAAAGACTGCTCCGCGTACATTTACTAAATGTCTGGATGCAACCCTGACCCCTCTTAGGAATCAAGGACTCAGGGTCTTGAATTACCTGGACAACCTGCTAATTCTGGCTGGAAGCAGAAGGCAAGTGCTGTCACACTCCCTTAAGGTGATCTCTCACCTGGAGTCTCTCGGTTTTGTCATAAACCTACAGAAAAGCAATATGACTCCGTCACGGGTTACCATATTTCTGGGTGTACAGATTGACACTGTCCGATACAGAGCATGGCTCTCGAAGGAAAGAGTTTCCTCCATTCGCCATTGCCTGGGAAAATTTAAACTGGACCAACGGGTCCCTGTGAAAACGTGCCAACGCCTGTTGGGCCTCTTGGCGGCAGCCATTCCTTGTGTGCCACGTGCATTATTGAAAATGCGGCCATACAGGTATGGTTTAACCAACAAATACAACCCGCTCTGCCTAAACAAGCAGAAAAGGTTAAGATAGACCCAGAGTGTCTAAAGGCCCTGGAACCTTGGAGAGATCTGTCCGTTTTCACGGAAGGGGTCTCACTGGGAAGGGTGTCATCCCGTGTAGTCATCACGACGGACGCCTCAAAAACAGGATGGAGAGCGATCTGCAGAAATCAGAACGCCCGCGGCCTTTGGAACGAGCAGGAAGCCAAATTACATATTAACTTCCTGGAATTGCTGGCCGTATTCCTGTCATTGAAATACTTCTTCAGTAAAGGTCTGGTTGCCGGGCATCATATCCTGGTAAAATCAGATAACAGGACCACGGTGTCCTTCATCAACAGAGAGGGAGGGACGAGGTCCCGGGCCCTCCTCGATCTGACACGGAGGATGCTCACGTGGTGTGCTCCAAGAATTCTGTCACTTAGGGCGACTCATGTCCCTGGTGATCTGAATTATGGAGCAGATGCCCTTTCAAGAGGGCCTCTTTTGGCGTCGGAATGGAGCCTGAACCCACGGATCGTGGAACAGGTATGGTCACGTTTCGGTAGAGCCTCTGTGGACATGTTCGCTTGCAGAGCTAGCTCACACTGTGACCTCTATTTCTCCCTGAAGGAGACAGATGCTCCGTTGGGGATAGACACTCTGACACATGATTGGCCAGCAGGGGTGCTCTACTATGCTTTTCCACCTGTCCCTCTGATCGGGACGACATTGGAACGGATAAGGCCAGGAGCCCTCTCCTTGATCCTCATAGCTCCTAGATGGCCACAGAAACCATGGTTCCCGGAGTTGAGCTCAATGTTGTCAGGGACACCATGGCAATTGCCTCTTCATAGGGACCTACTGACTCTGGCACGTGGACAACTTCTACACCCACGTCCAGGGACTTCTACACCCACGTCCAGGGTTGTGGCAACTCTCAGCCTGGCCTCTGAAAGGTACTGGCTTTCCTAAGGCTTTGGTTGCTTTGTCCCGACACAAGCAGCAATAACATTCACAAGGGTATCCCTTGATGTTTTATGTTTTTTGCCTGGGAGATGCATAATCCTGGTCCAGGGGCCTTTCTGGGTGGAGTTTGCATGTTCTCCCCGTGCATGCGTGGGTTTCCTCCGGGTACTCCGGTTTCCTCCCACAGACCAAAAAACATGCATGTTAGGCTGATTGGTGACTCTAAATTGACCCTAGGTGTGAGTGTGAGAGTGGATGGTTGTTTGGTGTGAGTGAGACAGGTCCCTCTTGTAAATGAGTCCCCGTGACTCAACGAGGCTAGCCTGTATAAATAAAGGTTGAATGAATGAATGAATAATGGAAAGGTCTCCCCTCTCCTTGACTGCTCTCCAACATCAGGATGGGCTCCACTTGTCAGTCGGGCCGTTAAAAAAAAAAAGAAGAAGAAAACATTGCTCCTCCTTTCCCTTGGAATTCTCAAAGGGGAACAGGAGTTGATGAATATTCACACTGCTGGAGCACGCTTAGGCTGTCTCTAGCTGGTGTTGTATACATGGCCATGTGAGACATCATGAGAATGTCTCTCACATTTGTTTTTTCCTCTTGGCATCTGCTCTCTGCATCCCTTGTAGTAAGCAGCTGGGAGATGCCCGTCTTTTAGGACGGAGGTTCTCACATGCATTTTGCTGAGCATTTCAAGGGCGTGAATGAATTACGTTCCCATAGCAAGTATGTTGCACCGAGAGACCAAACTGAAAGGGAACTGAAAGTTATGCACCATAACTCATGTTCCCTGAAGGAAGGGAACGAGGTGCAACATATCTGGCCCTTTCAATGCTGAAAGCTCGGTGAAGTGCAATTTTTGAGAAAGATGGACGGGCGTCGGTCGCTTAAATGCACAGAGGGCGGGGCCTCTGGCGCGACGCTGACGCCCCTGCCGTAAAGGCGTGAATGTATTCCTTCAGGTAATCACGCAGGGGCGCAATTCCCATAACAAGTATGTTGCACCTCGTTCCCTTCCTTCAGGGAACATGAGTTATGGTGCATAACTTTCAGATTGTGATATAGTTAGAATGGAGATAGCTGACCTATAAGCAACAAAGCCTGACCTGTGCTCAGTGCCACAGTAAAATACTTCCATTAGAAACTCTTTTGTTTTGTTTATTTTAAATTGGTGCCTTAGCTTGTTTAGATGAACATTTTCACCCACAGTTCTTTGATGGCCTTGTTTACATTAAGCTTTAATGATGAATGACCTAGGTCAACCTCATTATCATTGTATAGCTACTGTTTAATCAAAGTCCAGCACTATACACAGCCTGTGAGGCATAGTCCTAATTGTACAGAACACAGTTTTAATTTACGTCAACCTATATAGCCTTTTCTTTTAAAGAATTTAGAGATTTGCTGTAATTAATGTCATTGCTTATACGAAACGTTTCCATCTGAAAATATGCTCCATCTAAATGCTTACAAGTTGTCCTGGGCTCACCCTTTAAGAAGGTGGCCTTGTGAGAAATCTGTTTGAACGCAGTTGTTATGGAAAGTGGGACACAGGGGAGCACAATCAGGCTGTGGCTGAGAACTGCATACCAAAACAGCTGATGGGATTGCTCATAAAGTCCCTAACTACACGTTCTCTGGCTGCTAAATGTTGTTGTCAGTGTTCATTGTTCCTAAAAAGACAGTGTTGAGCACAATATCATAACTGGAGTGTTTTGGTAACTTATTCAAGGATTCAAGGTTCTTTATTGTCATTTGCATCACATGTGGCACATGAGGTGGAACAAAATTGTGTACACAAATTCCCAGTTACCAAAAGTATAAAATGTAAAAGAAAAACAGTAATAAGATCCAAGATATGAACTAGAAAAATGTTAAACAAAAAATACACTCAACACTAGTAGTATTAAAAAACAATAAGCTGAACAGTGGCATGAACATGAGTCTGTGTGAGCAAATGAGCACACAGGAACACTGCAACATGAAACAGATCAGCAGCAACATGGTGTGATTTTTTTTAAACTCACAATGTATCCTGGTTAGAGCTTCATGAGTCTAACAACTTTGGGGTAGAAGCTGTTGCTCAGTCTAGTGACTCTACACTTACCGATAATGCTCCTCAACCTCCTTCCTGAGGGGAGCAGGGCAAAAGTGTGTGTGTTGGGTATGTGGGGTCCTTCATGATGCAGGTGGATCTCTTCCTGCATCTGGAGGTGTAGATGTTTGTGATGGTGGGGAGACTGACTCCAACATCTTCTGTGCAGCCTTCACCACTCTCTGCAAAGCTTTTCTTTCTGCAGCTGTGCAGCCTCCATGTCACACGTTGATGCTGGAGCACAGGATGCTCTCCACTGCACACCTGTAGAAGGAGGTGAGGACTGAGCTTCTCAGACCAGCTCGCCTCAGCCGTCTGAGGAAGTAGCGTCTCTGATGAGCTTTCTTGATCAGGCTGGTAGCGCAGTTGCCCCAGCTGAGGTTGTCATTCAGGTGCACACCCATATATTTGTAGCTGGAGACCACTTCTACTGCAAATCCTCCTATGTGCATGGGCTGGGGGTGTATAATATGACAGCCCATTCAGGCTGTTAAATTGTAGGTACAATATGATAGCCTGCATGGGCAGGTGCACAATCATATGTGAGCAGAGTGAACAGGAGGGGCTCAACACACAGCCCTGAGGGGAGCAGTGCTGAGGGTTATGGTGGAGGAGAAGTTGTGGATCCTCGCAGACTGCAGCCTGTTGGTTAATTAAGAAATCCAGGACACTTAATGCTCCTCATTAGTTGCATTGGGAGGGGTTTAGTCCTATGAGTAGTTTATCTATCAGGGTCTGGGGAATCAGGATGTTGAAGGTGGATGTGAAGTCCACAAGTAAGTCCACAAGTAAGTAACTATGTTATCTAAAAATAACAATATTGTAAAGACGTAAAATAGCCTTTACTGGAAATACTATGACATTTTCAAGATTGTAGTCAGTTTACAAAGGCAGCAATCCATTTTGACCATGAATCCCTAAGAGCTAATTGTTACAAAGGAGAAATATGAAACTAAGTTATTGTAATGAATAAACAAATTTGGCCTGTTGCCAAAATTCAAAGGTGGATGTTAATGTTCCCTTATCAATCAGTACTCTCGGTGCAACACATTGACTATGGGAATTGCGCCGCCGCGTGGTTCACCTGAAGTAATACAATCACGCCTTTTCTAAAGGCAAGTGGGCATCGGTGTCAGCAATGAGGCCACGCCCTCTTTGCATAAAAGGGGCTGACGCCCCACTTTCATCCTCTTTTGCCCTTCACCTCGCTTCACACCTGAACTTCGCAGGACTCTCTGTGACTGGATCGCTCAACTGGAGGTGAGCTCGCTCCCTGCCCTGAGCGTTACAGAGAAACTTTCCTGTGAGCACTGGGATTAGCGGAGGCTAACCCAGTGCCGTCTACCTAAAATTTTGAGTTTTTTTCTGCTCTTTTCGCAGCTCAGCTAGGAGACGAAATTAGCTGTGCCATGCTACCTGTGTAGCTAACGGCTGTGGCTAGCTACCGAGAGCAGCTCGACGTGATGGTGCATTCAGACCAAACAGCGTTTCAACAGCAGGAGCGTCCAGTTTACATGTAAAGTCAATGGGGGACGCGCTTCCAGCCACGTCTTGGCGTCTGGCGTCACGTCACGTGCGTGTTGAGCGTGCTGGAAAGCGTTTTCCGTGCACGTGAACCGACTTCAGCCTCCAAACCGCGCATTCAACATGCTGAAGATTTCGCCGTTCAAACTTTCAGACGCCGCTCAACTCTCCCTGATTGGTTGGTGTGTCAACCAATCAGGGAGAGTCGAAGGGAGAAGAGAGGGGGAGAAGAGAGGAGGAGAAGAGAGGGGGAGAGTCCCTATGTGACGCGGAAACGAGGGGGCGCGCGCACTATGTGACGTATTGTTTGTGGGACACAGAAAAGACCCGCGAGGTCGTGTACTATGAAGAGAAACTCATTGTAGCTGTGTGTTCGCGACAAGTCCTTCACGACCAGTCAAGTCTGCTCCACAGAGACGGAAATAAAAAGCTCCTCGCCTGGCGGAGTGCGCAGGACTCTGTGCGCAGGACTCTGTATACCGGTAAGCTCCTCCCACACACCCAGCAGCTGTTTCGCGTTCTGGCGTTCAGGTCCAAGTAGGTCTGGAGACCAAGTGCATCCATTTGCGTGCGTGACGAGCTTTTTGGAGGTTGAAACGCTGTTTGGTCTGAATGCACCATTAGGTCTTTGCAACGGTTAGCGGTAGGCTAACTGGCTAAAACTCGACGTCTCTCCTCAGCCATGGCTCCGGAGAAATGCAAGAGAAAGTCGAAGAACTCCAACAAGAACAGCAGGCCAGCGAGCCCCGGCTCCCGAGCCTGCCCCAGCGGATGTGGTTATTCGCTCTCAGCGACGGACACCCACGAGGCCTGTCCCGTCTGCTTAGGGATGCTACGCGAAAACTGCTTTGGACTCCCCCGAATCCTACCCTCACTGCAACCAGCTGCGTGAGGCCGAGAGACGGAGGCGCATGGACTTTGTGGTTAAAGCCATGGGCGGCTCCACCACGGCGCGGGAACCGCTCCGCGACGAAGCGTTCACTCCCACGGCGGAGCTTGAGGCAGTCGACTTGGAAGACAACAATCAAGCCGACTGGGGAGGAAACGTGGACATGGAGGCACCCCTGGGGGACTCCACCGTTGAATTCGACACGAGGGACTTGTTACGAGCAGATGAGCTCTAGCTAACAACCTCGGGCAAAATAACCGACGACGAAGCAGACGACGAAGCAGACAACGAGGACGACAGTGAATACGAGGACTTCTCCCAGATCCCCGCGGCAGGTCAATCAGAGACTGCTGATGTGTCTGTCCCCGCTCTGTTCGAGCTGTGTCGCAGAGCAGCGGACACGTTGCGGATAACTTGGCCAGAACCCCCACCTCGACAACAAGTAACGAGGTTGGCGGGCAATTTCTTCTTCGCCAAGCAGCAGTCGGCCACGAGGCACTGCCTATTTTTCCCGACTTCCAGACGGAGCTGACTCGCACCTGGGCTGAACCCAAGGCTCCACTGACTTTGCCTCTCTCCCAGTTCCTGGACGTTGCCGGAAAGAGGCAAAGAAGAAGAAGTTTTCAGAAAGTAATGATTGTCTGTAAATCTTACAACTGAAAAGCTTTAGGAGTTTTTCAATTCAAGATAACTGCCACAGCTAATCAGTATTAGGGAAATAGCTTGAACCTAGCCAATTTTACAGATATTTATCTAAAATATAAGTAATTAACAATACATCCTTTGATTGTGGCTAGGAATATTGCACAATCTCTAATAAATAACGTTATTTTGACCAAACTGTCTCCAACTATCGATCTCACGCTCCAGTTTTCCCTCATTCGTGAACAAGACCCCGAGATACTTAAACTCCTCCACTTGGGGCAGGACCTCCTCCCCGACCTGGAGAGGGCATGCTACCCTTTTCCGGCTCAAGACCATGGCCTCGGATTTGGAGGAACTGATCCTCATCCCGGCCGCATCACACTCGGCTGCAAACCGCTCCAGCGAAAGCTGTAGATCACGACCTGATGAAGCCATTAGGACCACATCATCTGCAAAAAACAGAGAAGCGATAGGTGCAGCATCCGCAGTGAAGCGGGCACTGTACCGGTCTGTCGTGGTGAAGAGAGAGCTGAGTCGAAAGGCAAAGCTCTCAATTTACCGATCGATCTACGTTCCCACCCTCATCTATGGTCATGAGCTTTGGGTTGTGACCGAAAGAACGAGATCTCGGATACAAGCGGCTGAAATGAGTTTTCTCCGCAGGGTGTCTGGACTCTCCCTTAGAGATAGGGTGAGAAGCTCAGTCATCCGGGAGGGACTCGGAGTAGAGCCGCTGCTTCTCCACATCGAGAGGAGCCAGTTGAGGTGGCTCGGGCATCTGGTTAGGATGCCTCCTGGACGCCTCCCTGGTGAGGTGTTCCGGGCATGTCCCACCGGGAGGAGACCCAGAGGAAGACCCAGGACACGCTGGAGGGACTATGTTTCTCGGCTGGCCTGGGAACGCCTTGGGATTCCCCCAGAGGAGCTGCTCCAAGTGGCTGGGGAGAGGGAAGTCTGGGCCTCCCTACTTAGGCTGCTACCCCCGCGACCCGACCCCAGATAAGCGGACGAAAATGGATGGATGGATGGATGTCTCCAACTACACCATTTCTTAACTTAAGAACATATTAAAAATGTTATGAAATATGGTGGGTGCTTAGGTTCTCAATTCTTTCAGCAGTTAGCTTTCAGGGCGCTGCAGAAACATTACGTTCTAAAATATGTTCTTCTGAACAGGAACTGTAATTAACTGAGTAGATTGCACAATGAAGCAGGGACAAATTATTTACACAAAAAATGGGGGCAGGCACAAAGTAAATGAAGAAAGACAGGAAAGAGAAACAAAACAGCAAGCCACAGAACATTACAGATGGGAGCAAGGGCAGAAAAAGAAAGCGGAAAGAGGAGTTTAAGAGTGTGGGAGAGGTGAGAGGAGGAAACTGTGATGCAGAAATGAAAGAGAGCCTCACAACAGGCTTCATGACAGCATCTGTAATCGCCTACTCACTCTGACAGTCTGCTGGAGAGTTCAAACCAGGGCAGCTTTTTGACTGGTAACATTTCAGCGAGAGAAACCAAGGAGGCTGAAGCAGAAGAAGTTCAAAACCACATATTTACAGAGAAAATCAACTTCTCTCTCTCTAATTAGTTTAGAAGACAAGATGATGACAAGATGATGACAACTTTATAGCCTCTGTGTAGAAGGGGAAAAAAGTACCACCAGCATGAATACTCAGAGAATGTTGATATGTGTTTTTAATCAACATTATTTAGCATATTATGAGAATAGTTTTCCACTCTCCTACCTAACCTAACCTTCTGAGGGAAAATTCTTCTCTCAGCCTACACATTTATGTGTGTTTAATTAAATATTAACCATAAATACAGCAGACCATATAACCTTTAAGAAGGCAGTGATGAAAATGCATTTTATATTTATTTTAGTGCAGTTGTTTGAGTTACTCCTCCCTGGGCTGCCACCTTACCATGGTGGAGGGGTTTGAGTGTCCCAATGATCCTAGGAGCTATGCTGTCAGGGGCTTCATGCCCCTGGTAGGGTCACCCAAGGCAGACAGGTCCTAGGTGAGGGACCAAACAAAGTGCAGCCCAAAGACCCCTATGATGAGTTCAATTAATGGAAACAATGTTCCCTTGCCCATGTCCCCACTCTGGAGCCGGGCCTGGAGGTGGGGCACGTTGGCGAGCGCCTGGTGGACGGGCTTTTACCCATGGAGTCCGGCAGGAAACAGCCCAAAGAGGAGACATGAGTCCCCCTTCCCATGGGATCACCACCTGTGGGAGGGGCCAAAAGATTCAGGTGCAATGTGGGATGGGTGTGGACTGGGAGCGGAGACCCTGGCGGTCT